>CAXKVX010005116.1:0-144435 GCA_964058865.1 Eleocharis quinqueflora
ATTCATGTTATATGATCCCTGTTGTATGAAGACACAGGAGGTACAAAATTCTTAACTCGTAAGCCGCTCGAATTCAAGTCGCATAATTCGAGTTGAGCCAACTCAGTTCAATCACGAGTTGAGTTCAAGTTGCTCTCAACTCGATCGAGTTAACTCGCGAGTTGTAATATATAGACAATTTGTACTTACTTGAACCGAAACATTTTATCTATTTGAATTTATTTGCATTTATCGAAATTTATTTGAGCATTTTTGCAATTATTTAACAAACATTAATTGTAAAATATGCTTTCAATCTGATAACTACTGATAAATTAGAACTAAACAAGCTTTTTGCGCTCTATGTTATAATTTTCGAGCTGACTGTCGAATCACAAGTCAGCTCGAGTTGGTTTAAAAAAACTCAAAACTATTATATATATTGAGCTGAGCCAGCTTGAATTATGATGAGTTCGGATTCGAGATAAGTCCAACTCGTTCATATTCGATTCGTATACAGCCCAATATGAAGTAGATTTATTGTGGGAAGTAGAAGCTGAGAAATAGATCATCTATATGCATTTTTCAAACATTCTGTTAAAGATAAATTAAAAAAAAACTTGCGCTATTTCAGACAAACGTAAAGTTTAAGTTGCATACCTTTTAAGTTGTACCCTTCCTGCCTTATTGCAAATAATTTAAAATTGTGTAGTTCCTTTAAGACTATAAACATAAATGAAACTTTGGTGTCGAACTTTCCGTTCTGTTCTGGCGAGAACGCATGCATTCTTTGACTTGAGCACATTCATCTTCTACTTTAGCTCTCTCTCAGTTTCTTTAGGCGGGATGTCCGTTAACCCGGGCGGGTTGGAGCGGGTGATGGACTGATTACGACGGATTACGGGTCACGGGCAAGAGTAGGGGCAAGTTAAAGGACGATTCAAATCCGTATGCAATTCGTCTTAGCAAGAGTACGAGCGAATACGAATTGAATCCGCAGACGAATTTGAACGGACAATGGGACGGTGGGGCACGGGTCGGATTGACCCGTACCGATTTCGTCAATTCGATTGTTGAACGAGCAATTAGGCGATACTGAACAGCATAGTAAATTATTCATTGGTTCTCTCTTCTTTGTATAAGAAGTAATACCAGAGAATTAATTAAATAATAATATAGCAAACATATCCATCCGGACATGCCTTTACTTATCCTAATTCCTAACACAATTCTCTCACCTTCCTAAAACACTCTAGTTCACAGTTCTTAATATACTCTCTTCCACAACCTCATCGTGACCAAGACTTCGATCGAGGCATCTCCCACAGTCTATTCTCTTTCAAGTGATGGAGTCAGACCAACAAATTAGCATCATTAATAGCAAAAATTAGTTAAAGAGCGTCTAAAAACGTCTAAGGGAAAGGCAACTGTATAAGAGAAGATTATAATTATGAAGAAACCAATAAAAAATATATAAAAAAAGAGGGTTCATTAGGAAACAAATAGAGAATACAGAAATGAGAACTACACGGACACGGGCGCAATAGTTCCACAAGAAAAGAAAAGACGCAACGACTCATCAAAGCAGTGTACGGTGAACCAGGTTTTGTCTTTGTCACCTTACTTAATCCTCTCCATTTCAATCAAAATATATCCTACACTTTCATTAAAACATGTCACTTTACTGCCTACGAATTTGGTTGCATTCATCTAGAACAATTGGACAAATGTATACATGAACTTATTATTGCATAACTAAAACGACAAAATTTGCAATTAAGTTTGAACATAATAATGCGCGGACCCTGCCATTTTGTATGCTGATTTAGACACTTCTAACTTATCTAATTCAAAAAATTGTTAAACATTCTTTTTTGAGATTCCTAGTTTGAGTTGGGAATATGCGACTTTTTATTTGGAAACAAAATAAAAGAGCATTGTCTTTTGTTATCTTTTTTGTATAATTGTCTTTTGTTTTGGTATAATTGTCTTTTGTTAACAATGCAATCAAAATTTTTGTCTTATGAACAATGCATTTTTATCGAATCACTAAAAAATATTGGTTACGAACATAGTTTAAACTCGACCTAACTCACGAGTATAGATAAAGGATAATATTGTTAATTAGTAGTATCATTAACGTGAAAATAAAAATAGTTTGTATAAAAATAACAGGATAATATAAACATGAAAAGGATTTAACAATCACATAGTCGAAAAACACTAGATTGGATTGGATTTTAAGTTATGCAGATTGGTGATAAATTATTATAGCAATAACTCAATTAGTACGAAAATATCTAATTGAAAAGATCATGATCAAAAGTCCACCAATCAAAACCAAGTACTCCTTATTATCTTGAATGCATCTTGAATGACACAGAAGAAATTTTCCGTAATTTTAATGGTCTTGCATTTTTTGTTACAACTCACAGCACACAGATTTAATTCAACGAAATGAAATTTTACAGCATCAAATCAAAATCCCCCCACCTTTTTCTGTGCAAATTGATCTCGAATAATTTGGGCGCATAGTGAGCAGAATTTGTTTTCATTAAGATCATTGCTAGATAATCATTTTCATGAACTCATGCCTTTATCTTGACCGAGCTTAAAAGCGTTTATATCAACAGTCACTTTTAATTATTTACTAAATTACATTCTCATTGTCTTAATCATTTCGAAATGATCATGCACAGTTACTGTTAAAACCTTGCAGAATGTACGCTTATTACCTTAAATATATTTCACTATCCATTCTTTTACAGAAAAGTTGAGGAGCACAACTAAAATAACTATGATAAAATTAAATACCGACATCCTCACAAGATTTTTACCAGAACCTGTATGTCATGTAAAATGCTGTAATGACAAGTGAGCTGAGAACTTTATGGAGGGTTAAAGTAGAAATAGAAGAAAACAAAATTGATAAGAAAGAACAGCTCAGTAGAGAGCATAAATTTGTCGTATCTTACAAGTGTTGTATAAAAAAGGTGCATTTTTGTTTCAAATCAAAATTGCATCTATTACTATTAGGCCGTATTCAAGTCAGAGAAAGAAAGAAAAAGTGACCACTTTGAAAGGATTAGAAAGGATGGTATCAACTTCAAAAAATAGTAGGCAGGAGAGAAGAGAAAGGAGAAATGAAAAAGAAAAAAAAGAGAGACGGAGAGGGAGAGGCAAGTGGGGCAAGTGTAGGTAAAAAAGACCGACACTTGAGTGGAGAGTTCTCCATGGTCGAAGAGAGGAGAGCAATCTTATTTATTCAAACTTGACAATGTTATTTATGACATAATTATTTTGTCATGTTATTTAGATCAAATTGAAACACAGTTTGACAACTAGCAATAGTTGTCTTGATTTCCTCGCCTCATTTTCTTAACCTCTTATAATGCGCATTTGATTAATACTCAATGGGCATTTTAAAATTACATCTTAAAATGCACGTGTCAGTCTTAATAGTTGACTTGTGTTTTAATTAATAATTTTTTATTTTGAGTTTCCGTCAAATTTAATTTTAAATCGCTTGTTTCTTCGATCACAAATCAGAATCAATGCAATGAAGATAGATTCAGATATCTAAATCTCGATGGCTTGCGACAAGAAAAAAAGCGTAATTACAATTCCGACGATCGTAACCGAAGTTGTTATAAAAATGCTAATCATACTTAATATACTTTATAACAACTCCGGTTATGCTTGTCGAAACTGTAATTAGTTTCTTTTTATCGTGCAAGCCATCGAGTTGTTGTATTCGAGTTTACTTTCATCGTGTTGAGTTTGATTTGTGATCGGATGAATGTTCATCTCAAATTTGACTTCATCTTCAACTTATGTCTTAATTAATAATTTTTTATCTTGAGTTTGCGTTAGATTCAATTTTGAATCTCTCGTTTCTTCGATCACAAGTCAGACTCGGCACATGGAAGAATACTCGGATATCTACAGTTAGATAGTTTGCGATAACAAAAAAATTAATTACGTCCTGACAAGCGTAGTCGAAGATGTTATAAAAAATTATCTAAATACAACTCAATTCATGAATTAAATTATTAATATTTTTATTAATAAAAAAATAGAGTACAAAAGGAACGATAGAAAAAATGAATGATGGTGTCAACGCCGATCATTTGACTTTCTTCGAAAGACCGACGTTGATAAATTCGATCTTTTCTATTTTTTGAAATTTGAGAGCACTCATTCTTTCTCTTAATAATTTATTTATTACATTTCAAATATTAAAAAAATCGGCGAAGACAGATAGAGAATTATTGTCCCTAGTTATCAAAATCTTGATGGAACAAATATGAGAATCAGTGCCTTCTCACACAGGATGACAGGAACAAGATCATGGTCGGTGTAATAAAATAGTGAGACGATGGTAGGTACTAGTGTACTAGGTCTAGGTAAGCACATGGAAATATACTACTCAATATTTAGTGACTATTTTGTTTTTAAATTCTTGAGGACTTGAGGTTTATATTTGTTGAAACTTGAAAGGAATGAATTTTGATGGAGTATTTGGGCGAGAAGCTAGTTTCGATTACCGCATTTTCTCTTCTGTGTGGAATATAGATTAAAGTTTAGTTCTAATGTTGAACATCTTTGTAGTATTAAAATCAAACAGGTCAAATAAATTTTACTTATTTATCATCCTCTTAAATTAGCATACAACTTACATGAGACATTCTGAGGATGAAGTTACGATGCATGCGCATGCAGTACGTGGCGTAATCAGAATATCGAGTTAGGAGGCCGATTTGCAAGTATCGTTTAATTTTAATGTTATAAAGATGTCAAAATTTTATTTTGATCAAATTATACAAATTATTAATAAAATTTTCAATTTTAATCAAAATTTTAGTTAAAATCTTATCATTTAATTAAATTTAATTAAGAAATTAAATAAGGATTTCAAAATTTTCCGGACCAAGGAGGGGCCAGGTGCCACCTTGGCCCCCTACTAGTTTGGCCACTGTGCGCATGCATCGTACTTGCGCATCTGAACTCTCCGATATGCATCGAGATTCAATGTGCACAAATCTCCATGAATCTTGATGCATATCAGAGGTTTCAGATGCGCATGCACCATAATTTCACTCGAAAAGAGCAAAACTATGATGCATGCGCATCTGTATTCAGATGTACAAGCACAGTGCATGCGCATGCTTGCAACATAACTTCACGCTTAGAAGCAGATAAATTTCCTGTCATGACGTTAAAAAGCAGATGCAGAGTGCAGAGTGCAGAGAGCAGAGAGCAGATTGAAGTGATTGGTGGCTTGGTGCAGGTATAAGGTATTAATTAGGTAATTAATTAATGTCGTAATGAAGCGCATGAGTTACATATCTGATATCTCTGAGACTCGCTGTATCTAGCCGTCAATGATATGATATGATATTAAATAATAAAAGAGCACGTACCTGTCTGCCTGGCAACAACTCAACTCCGGTTTGTTTGTTGAGCATGAGACTGTGAGAGCATCCCACCACCGTTCAAAATTTTGAAATTTGTCGTAGCATTTTGTCTCGTGACTGACTGCTAGATATTAACTATAGTCTATATATATTAACTATCCAGGCTAGGCCTATTCCTGTGTGGTCACAGTTATTATTGCATCAGTTTTATTGACTTCTGTCTCGTGAATCGTTACATCTATGTGAGTAATGTGACTATCCCTATCTTTTCATTAAAAAGCAATTTTTGCTTAGGATATATATTTTCTTTTTCCCCGGTAGAGACTAGAGAGTAGAAATGATGATTAGTTGATCAAACTACTCAATTTACATATCTACAAGAATTTTTCAACTGAATTTCACCCCCCATCATTTGTAGCATAATAATTTGTTCACATTTATTACGTGGATACGCAGAGTTGTCATGTCTCATGCACTCTTAAGCAATCCTACTATTGTTATCAAAACCCTTATTGCTGTTTTTGTCATAAATAAAAAGAAGCAAGGATTAACTTTTACCGTTGGAAGAAGAACGATCAATCTAAATTCTAAAGTGAGTCACCATCCTGTTAGTTGGATAAGTAATATGGATACAATATATCTTAGGGACAATTAATTATTCCGTCTATTTAAAGATATAGTGAGACTTTGTATGAAGAGTCACTTCACACTCTTTAGTGAAAATGACAAGATTTCATGATATAAGAATATCCATTGAATGCAGAGAGTATAAAGACAATAGTCTCTTTTCTTCTTGTCTCTTTGTTTTGAATTACGAGACTTCAATTGCTGAACCGACCTGACACATCCGCTTAATCTGCTTTAAACAGTGCTTTAAATTAAGATCTTCATCATCTCAGGCCTCAGCATATGCTGGAACCAAACCAACAAGTTGGGTTTAAGTTAAATCCATCAATCATATAAGAAATTTATAAACAGGAACAAGAACCAACTGTTAATGATCCATTGGAAAATTGCACTTGATCCAACTAGAGCATAGTTTCTTAGGCCCAATTGTAACCCATATGAACTATTATTATATGCCGTAATAAGGTTTTCTGTTACACTTGATCCAAAATGCAAAGAGAAATTACACCTGAGAATACATCCTGTCAATGCATTCTACCTTGTATATGATGAATTTTCATGACATTTTAAATCGCCATGGACAAGTTATCACACCAAATAATAATAAAAATCACAGGAGACATCCGATAATGTAATTTTAAGAGCCCACCATGCCAATTAATTGGGCTTCTTTCTTTTTCTCAGATAACACTGGATCACCCAATACCCAGCCCAATCATCAAATTCTAAATGAAAATTTTATATCTGGACCATGTTTTCTAAAGTAAAACATAACCTAATATTTGTGTGCTTTTAACAATCACCGGAAATAATGATTTATAATTCGCTTACTAATTTTATTGTGCCACGTCTTACTAATAATTATCTGCAAAAATTTATTTTGTTCAGAATTTACACTTCTTAATCAAACTCGGATGAAATTTCTTCAAATCTTTTACTTAGACCTTTTTTCATAATTATACGTAGAGAAAATATCTTTTAGACATACAAATGCATGTCAATCTAGAATATAATCCTGTCAATCTTTAAGTGAAATTGGTAAGCACATGCAACTCTTTAGGGACACTTGTCAGTCGATCTCATGCCCCATGTGTCTCTTGTCCTATATATGTACTGCACCGCTTTAAAACATTTCCAAAAATAGAATAGATTGCAACCATACTGGTAAGGCACTGGTAATATTACAGTCTTATACAAATTTAGCAAGCTCACATGACCACCACATGGGATTAACATGGATTCCTAGTCCGTGAATAGAAAATGACTACAACATTACAAATACATGATTCATCTCCAATCTCTATTGATAATTTCGGAATACATCTCCAGTCTCAAAATCCAAAAAGGAAATACTAGGCATATTTGGCAAAACATCATTTAATGTAAAACGAGGAGGCACCAAACTCTTGTTTAAGGCTATATTTTATTAGGTTGAACCCCAAAACCCTAGTCAGGCACCCAACAGTACTACAATTAGAGAAAGAAACGATCGATAAGGTTTGGCTCCTCTCCAATTGCAAGGAAAATCACTTAATATTTTCAGACAAATTATGAGAGGTCCATCTTAGAGGGAGCATTATGTATACATTATGATGAAAGATGTACAAACTATTAGGCTTGGACAAGAATGATTAGGATTTATTTCCTCAAAAAAGTGATTAGTATTGTCCAATTTGAAATGAATGCATGGTTTTAAACCCACCAGATAATTTGGTGCACCTCGAGAGGAGCATACGTAGAAAAAGCTTTTAAATCAACAATCAACAATTTGATTGGAGATGGAGACCTTTACTGAAAATGAAAAAAAAAGAAAAGGGAAATTATTGGAGAATTGAGATTGAGATGTACATTTGGCCCATGGTGTCTGAAAGGTTTCACATGCAATGCTGGCACCGTATTGGTTTTGAACTTTTGATTGAGAAGGGAAGTATGGGTTTGTCAGAATTGGCTGAGAAATAGACATAAGAGTTTTGAATGTTCTCTGTAATAGGCAAAGTTTTAAAATTCATATTTGATTACTCAGCCATCAAACTGTCAAGATGTTTATATGTCCTTAAAAAGGATTTAATCTCATTTCAATTAACATTAGAATTTCAATAAAATTATTGTAAGGAAATTTTTTTAATCTAGTTAAATATAAGTTATTTCTAGGGAGACATGTTGAGATTTTTGTGAAAATATCTAAATTTGATATTTTGATGGGGAAGTATCCAACAAGTGATGTGCTGTCAGTTATATGCATATATATATATATATATATATATATGCGGGGGCGGACTCAGTATTTCTGTCAGCGGGACAAGATCTATAATTTTTTTCTAGGATAAAATGTCGCACCGCTCCATCATAGCAAGTGTAAATCGTCGATCCGGACCGTTGAAAACATTCTCCATACTAATGTAGAATTGGAAACCAAATTTTAGATTTTTTTACTATTTTATTGGAAGGATTAAAAATTGAATGTTGGTAAATCGTTAGATAAATAAATTTTCAATCCATCCGATAAAATAGTAAAAAAAATTAAAATTTGATTTCCAAGTCTATATTAGCATAGAGAATGTTTTCAATGGTCCGAATCGGTCATTTACATTTGCTACCATAGAGTAGTCGGAAGTTGAATGACAATTAAAAATGCAGAATTTATTAGGCAAAAAATTTCATCATGACTTTCAGAGTATCAATTATTGAAGCCAAAACATATATAATATGTAAAGAGAGGAAAAAAAATAGAATGCAAAAACACGATCACATGTGCACCACTCCAAATTGTCCCGCCAATTTAAGCAGCTATTTATGTCTTCTTATGTTATTTATGACCACTTGTTCAGGTCGTTTTTCTCTGACATCACCTTGATATCTTCAATCACATGGTTTACACTAAAAAAATGAAAACAAAATGGCTTCGGACCATACTAAATTTTTAAAAGAAGGAAACATAATCTCTTCCAAGCTTATATAAGGAGATAGATCGATATCGACAAACCTATCAAACTCAACACATTCAAAAACCAAAACAGTTTTCTCTTCTCAAACCTACGAAAGAACAAGATGATTCACCCCAAGAAGTTCATTGAGATGGCAAGGAAGTGGCACAAAAAGATCACAGATAAAGGCCATTTTGTGGTTTATACAATAGATGGAGAGCGATTCATGATCCCCTTGAGTTACCTAAATAGCAAAATATTCACAGAATTACTGAAGATGTCAGAAGACGAGTTTGGGCTATCGAACGACGGGCCTATCGTGCTTCCTTGTGATGCTTCTCTGGTGAAGCGCATGATTACTTTGATGAGAAGGCATAATTCACAAGAAGTGGAGGGGCAATTTGTCGAATCTCTAGTGTCGCAAACGAGGCAAAATCCATTATTTTTGCCTATGGTAGGATTAAGTCAGCAAGAAGCTGCTGTCTATTGATTTTCTTAGAGATCAGCATTGAATGGCAATTTGGGTCAACTCCATTTTGATCAGATTTTTTTTTTTGATTAGGATGCTCTCTTTCATGAGAGTAAAGATGTAAAAAGGCATTATTAAACAAAAAATATTTATATATTTATTTTTTTGTGCATTCTTACCGTCCTCGCTTTTCACTGGTATGTAGCAAAAAGTGTCATACCACCAATTTCAGACCCAAAAAAATCATAAAAACATCCCAAGTTTTTTAGAACATAATAGGAGAATAAACTGTCAGTCCATATACGATGACAAGAAGATATTCAATCCAAGGGTTGGCTTCGTTTTTGCCAAATCAACCTCAAAAGTTTTTATGTTGACAATTGCCAGAAATGTACCAAGTGTATGGTGGTGTGTGCATGAATTTCATATTGGATGTCTGAGTCACTGGTTGAGATTGGGAAGTGAATTAGGCAGGTTAAGATGTTGAAAGGCAATGGTGTACATCATTGTAGATTACAGGTCTTTGTCATAATAATAGTTAAGATCGAGCTTAAATCAGGTTTGTCCAGAAACCAAAATGCCAATTCAGAATCAGTCACTAACCAGTTTCCAGTGTCATTTTACTCTGTTATGTACTCTATCTCAGCTCTGCTTGTATCATTTACTATTCATTTGTGGAGAAATTTAAAACTGTTTTCAACTTCGAGACGCTCATTCAGTACTAAAAAGTAAACTAGCAGTGAGCAAATTCCTGATCAAAAGAACAAACTAGTTAGGAAAAGTGGTATTCATATTATTCTTGGTTAGTGTTGAACCAAAATGTACTTAGGTTTTCCCTGCACCTCACTACTAAGCCAATTTCTCACAAATCAATTGTCTATCCAATTGAAGCATAATACCCCACAGAGATTATCTTGATATCTAACAACACGTGGCTCTGCTTAAATCATTTAAGACGTGTTAGACTCCACCAGCATGATTTAATACTTGGTATTTCATCAACACACCGGCCGGCAATGTAATATTAGGTTAACCTTTCCTCTAGAGTGTAGTCCAGTAAGACGATTTGAAATTGCATTGGTGCGAATCAAATAGCTAACTTCATAAAATAATAACAATGCAAAATGTATTAACATGCTGGAATTTTGGCAAGCTGCAGAAGATATACACAGTTTTCTTTGTAGTGTTGCAGAAGTTTACCTTAAAACCAATGTTCTGAATTGGTCCAAATTTCATTTTTCTACACTGATGATACAAAATGTTTTTATTTTTTTTTGAACTAGGAACAGTTATAGAAACGGATGAAACCTAGTCAAAGCCCAAACCATTTTGAAACACATCCAATAGAATTGCACTTCAGTAATGAAAGTATGCTGTGCCAAAATTATTACATAGGATCATATTTATTTCCCACAAATGTCTTAGAAATGTCACACAAATCAGAATCTTACCTTATGCTTAAACAGAGTATTGCATTATAAATTTAGTGCACCAATCCAAGCCTGCACCATTAAATACCACTCATTGGGTTTCAGTTAAAAAGCTAACACTGACGCCTTTAATTGATTGATTCTCGGCCACAACTTTGATCAAATACCAAACAAAGATGCTAATAACACTCACACGGATAATAATAGCATAATCGATGACAGTACCCACCGATTCAGTACGATATGTACTAGCTACACCAAAGGACCATAAGAAATTAACAGCACCAGTACCCACACAATAGGAACCACTGGAAAAGCACGTGGACTGTTGCGGAAGTATGTGCCAAGTTAGAGAAAATAAAACATGGCACATTACCAAAGTTGATAAGGAACTAACAAGAGCCCTGTTTCCCAGATCCGTCAATAGTTAATATTTCTTTGCTCCCGCAATATTATAAAAACTATCAGCATGCAGGAAAATAAAGATAATCAAGGCATCCCATAGCGCCTCATAGTTGTGCAGATGAGTGGAAAGGCTAAACATGTTACTCTACCATACACCTATCCTTGGCTAAGTCAAGCATGTTGGCCCCATTAAGGTTGTCCTCAGTTTTATTTTACAAGGAAATGGCATGTTTGATTAAATTAATGCTATCAGACTAACAACAGAGGAATCATGCACTTTCTTCTATATAAGTGAGGTGGAGCTATGAGATTCTCACAACACATCCAACCCAAAAGGAAAGAAAAGCAAAATCAGATCTCCTCTAACCAAGAAAATAATGATTCATCCAAAAGTCATTGACATGGCAAAGAAATGGGAGAGAATAGCAACATTTAGGAGAAGGACAACAGTTGATGCCTCCAGTTGTAGCACCCCGGTTGGGAGTAAAGGCCACTTTGTGGTGTACACTGTTGACAAAAAGAGATTTGAGGTTCCATTATATTACCTCAATAGCAGAATCTTCATGCAGCTGCTTAGAATATCTGAAGAGGAGTTCGTTTTATCAAATGATGGGCATATTGTGTTGCCTTGTGAAGCTGCTTTAATGGAATATGCAATAAATATGATTCGAAGGAAGGTCTCAAAAGAAGTGGAGAATGAATTGCTCAACTCATTAATCTCAAAACACTGTCAATCTTGTAGGGCTGAAGTGAAGTTTAGACAAAGATAGATGTATACTAGCTTTTAGTTCAGAACATCTTTTTTTGTTCTTTTCTGAAATACATGGCTTACTGAGATATCTACTTCTAGTTCAGCACATTAAACATAGTCATCAGAATGTCGCACAAGCATACCAAGTTACCTAGTTATAAGAATGTTACCATCACAGAATGGTTTGAACATTAATTTTAACAAGGTGCATTCAGTCTACATGGAGAATTATAGTGTACAATTGTACACTGAAGCTACAGCAGACAATCTAAACAGTTGATAAGTAATAAACTCTTCATGTAGCAGATTTTTCAATTTTAGCTATCAAAAACCAATTAATCTGTTGGTTTCAGAATGATCATACCAATCAATAGAAAAAAATCCTCAAATGTAATAAAGAATATAAAAAAATCGTAAAAAGATCTCATTGACTGAAACTGGTTCCAGTTTAGAAGTGGTATCCATGGTAATCCTGATTATTGTAAAACCAAAATGTAAAAATGTAAACAGAACTGGAGATCAAACTGTTTCTTTAGTTTGCATGTTTCTAATCCAAGCAATCCAGTCCTTTAATTGAGATATATAGTTTCAGCAGTAACCAGTAACATGTGTTAGAATCCACATAATTTTAGCTACAAATCGGTTGCCAAGTGCAGAAGTAGCATTAGAGTGTCAAACCAGTTGTAAGAAATACTAAATGTACATCAGTCCCAATATTGCTGGTACCACTATATCCATTTTTATTTTTATTTTTATATATTACCTGTCTCTAATAACCTAAAATGATAAGTTGAAGAAGAGAATGAAGATCCTTATCAAATCTAGAGCCAATATGTTGACAGATCAGCTGACCAGATCTAAGATATACTTCAGCTTTTCCTCCACCTCACTACTAAGCAAATAAATCACAAACCAATAGTCTAGCCAATTGAAGCATGGTACCCACAAAGATTATCTTGATATCTAACATCATATGGGTCTGCTTCATTCATTTAATACTAGCTAGACTCTACAGCAATGATTTAATCTATAATGCGATTACGTAAACACACCTACAACGTAAATATCATGTAACCTTTTCTCTAGAGTATAGTTCTAAAATGGCAACATGATTAATTTATTATTGGAAATTGTGGTGTGAACCAAATAGCTAACTTAATAAAATTACAATGCACTGTATTAAACATGGTGAAATTTTGGTAAGCTGCAGAAGGTATGCACAGTTTTGTGGTGTCATAGATGTTTACCTATCAACCTAAGTTTCAAATTGGTCCAACATTTTGACTTATCAACACTGCAATAATCATAAACTGTGGAAAATGTTTTTGGATATTAAGAAAGGTGATAGAATTCAATCATACAACTTGGATGCAAAAACCTAGTTAAACAGAAACCTCTCAACACATCCAATTGATGGTTAACAGTAAAAATGCGCTTCAGTATGGAAGTTTCCATGCTCAAACAATTTAGCTACACCATGAATGAATTTGTTCCCAAAGAATTTCTCCAGAAATATTAGACAAATCAATCTTACCTTATACTTAAAAAACGTTGCATTATGAATTAAGAGCACCGATCCACGCCTGTAACATATTAAGTATCAGTCACTGGACAGGTTTCAGTTCAAAAGGTAAAAACTGCTGATTGATTTTGGCACAGTTTGATCAAATACTAAACAGGGATGCTTATAACACTCCGTAGCAGACCAATAGCATCATACATGAAAGTACTCACCGATTCAGTAGAAATATGAACTAGCTAAACCTTAGCACAAACTTAAAAAAAGTAGCATCAATACCTACAGGATATGAACCACTGGAAAAACACATGGACTGTTGAGCAAGTATGTCCCCAAGCTAGAGAAAAGGAAACATGACTCATTACCCAAGTTGCTAAGGGACCAAGAATAGCACTGTTTCCCAGATCCACGAATAGTTTCACATTTTTCCCTCATGCTGTATTACAAATTTATCAGCACACAGGAAAAGGAAATCAAGGCATCCTGTAGGGCCGCATACTTGTGTAGGTTGGTGGAAAGGTTAAATGCGTTACTGTAATACAGCCATTGGCTACAACTGAAACCACTCCAACCTTCATAACTAAATAGTTGAGCTAAGCCAAGCATGTTGGCCCCACGAAGGTCATTCTCAGATTTACAAGGAAATGACTCTGTTGGATTCAATTAATGCTGCCAAACTAACAATAAATGAATCATGCAATTTCTACCTATATAAGAAGGGTAGAGCTGTGGTATTCTCACAATACATCCAACCCAAAAGGAAACAAAACAAAAAATTTGTTCTCGTCAAAACCAAGAAACAATGGTCCATCCAAAGAGGGTCATCGACATGGCAAATAAATGGGAGAGAAAATCAACATTTAGGAGAAGGACAACAGTTGATGCCTCCAGTCGTAGCACCCTGGTTGGGAGTAAAGGCCACTTTGTGGTGTATACTGTTGACAAAAAGAGATTTGAGGTTCCACTAGATTACCTCAATAGCAGAATCTTCATGCAGCTGCTAAGAATATCTGAAGAGGAGTTCGGTTTATCGAATGATGGGCCTATTGTGTTGCCGTGTGAAGCTGCTCTAATGGAGTATGCAATGGATTTGATTCGAAGGAAGGTTTCAAAAGAGGTGGATAATGAATTGCTCGATTCATTAATCTCAAAGCACTGTCAATCTTGTTGCACTGAAGTAAATTTCAGACAACATATAGATGTATACTAGCTTATAGGGTTCTTTACTTTTTTTTCATATTTTGAAATAACTTGGCTTATTGAGATCCATCTACTTTTACTAAGAAAATGTACAACACAGTCATACCGGGTTACTATAATTATAAAAAAATTTCCATCAAAGAACTGCTGTGAACATGACGTTTAACAAAATGCATTGGATCTACATAAAGTGTTATGAGCACATATAGCTACAACACACAAACTAAACAGTTCAGAATGTTAGAGCACACAAACTAACTCTTGATGTACCACACATCTTTCACTTTAGGCAACCAATAACTGAATTTATATGAGAAAGTCATAGCAAGTCCAATTAATTTGTTGACTTCACCATGATCAAACTAGTTCAAAAGAAAAGGCCTCAAAGACAAACAAGAAACAAAGTATTTTAGTATTTATTTGAAGAATGGCCATTTTAGTAGATATAGGGTCATGGACCCGAGATCCAAGGCCTAAAGCCCTATAATAGCCTCATTGTGGGACAGAGACTGTGATACTAGACATATTACTTGGAAATTACAATTAGAAGAAAAAGAAACAGGTAGATACATACCTACACTGTCCTGATTGACATTCCTAACAGCAAAGACGTAATATTTGAATTGCTATCTGTTGTTTCTTCAAACAAAACATATACTGAGAAAAAACTTTATTTTTTCCTTCTTTTTAGTCATAAACTACAAAACACAATTTTTTTATGCAACAAAAATATTTTAACATGACAACAAGAAATAAGAAGTTTACATTGACAAGGGAAGGAGCAATCTTTGCTTGTACTTCTTGTTCTGTCCCATTTTCTGGGTTATTTTCATGCATGTGAGTATGATAAATGTCATACAAATCAAAGACAAAGCAAGCCTTGCATACCGAAGGTAAAATGCAACCCCGGAGAATACAAAGGAAGAGAACATGCACCGTTCCAGTAGCAGAATTGTTGTGTCAGCCCTGAAACAAACAAATTAAACTACCAAATTAAAAATGGTTGTATACTTTGGGCTCTTTGGGAACTACTATCGATTAATAACTAGATTATTAGTTAGCAGAAATTTATATTTCTAATTCAACAATTATGCTTAAACTACTGCAAATAACCCTTTTTGTCACAATCTATCATGAAGAGTGTACTTAAAGCCAAAGATCAGCCTCGTTTTAACCCAAATCAGTGTCCTTGAACTATGAAATCATACACAAGAACAGTTAAAAGGTATCAATGATAAAAAAAAAGTAAAAGGGACTGAAACAAAAAAGTAACGAAACTGGTATAATTGCATTTCATCCAGTTGATGTCGGATCCATTTGTACTAAAAAACTCCACCAAGACTGAACAAACAATGCTACAGTAAACTGGCTGAGAAGTTGAAATGCTTCAACTACATAATTTTTTTTGTGAGGTGGGGTGGAGGGCCTTTAAATGCATAATTCTCATCAATTATCTAATATTGTCGTAATCCAAGCAGTATGAACACATTCACGATTGCATAATTGAAGAAGTAAAACAACCCTTATGTATACAATCATGCTGGAGGAATAATTAAAATTTGTTAATTAAGAAAATAAACTCGATTCAAATTCAAAATAGTCGGTACACAAAACGGAACGTCGTCTCATCAACAACTGAATCAATTACGGTCAAGGGATGGGCCATTTGAAGTCAAGGCGAAATTGGGTTAAAATACCGATAAGCACAAAAAAGTTAAAGAAAATGGAAGTAAAGAGAAGAAGACAAGAAACGAACCGGGAAGAAGAACAATTTGAAGTAGAGGAAAGAAAGGCGAGCGTGGCCCACTGATGCTTCGATCGGATCTGGTATTCTTCTCTATTGGATGGATAATGATGATATTAGGTACCAATTTCGTTGGGATTTTTGCTAGAGAATATGATCTGAAGTGGCGGTTGGCGGAGGCGGAGGCGGAGGCGGAGGCGGAGAGCAGTTGATCGGTCGGAGCGCCAACGGACATGGAAATTGTCCACGAACCGGTTCTTTTCTATTGGTTTGGTGAACCAATCGGGTTTAACCTCAACTATAGAGCTAACAGAATGTTGCTGTTGTTGAAAAAAAATTCTACAGCAATATATACAGAAATAGTAAATGGAGAGTATTTTTTGTTGACGCATTTTATGTTGTTCTCATACGTTTAATTTGGAGATGAGGGGAAGGGAGGGAGGGTTAAAAATAAAGGTTATTTGTTTTATGAGTGTTACTGAAAAGAAAAATATTCTAAAGTTAAATATTTTTATTTAATATATTTATTTTGTCATCATTCGATTTGAAATATAATAACTTTCTTTACTTTTTTTACATTCTATAGTAATATAACCACTGTAGAGAGCATCAGATGGTCCATATTCTCTATAGTAATTTTAAGATTAACTACGCATTATTTTCGAAGAAACAAAATCTGTTCGATCTTTTCTAAAACTACTATTTACTAAAGAGGATCTCAACCCCTCATTGCTGGATCGAATTTTAAAAAATTAAGATCCTGCATCAACGTTATTCTTAGTGCCATTTTATTTTGGATAAAGAGCTAACTCGAATTGGATAGCCAGCTTTCATTACTTTTCGAAAGCAAAAAACAAACTGAGTTTTACAGTTTAGAGTATATCAGAAATATACTCAGCAGAAAAAAAGAAAAGGTAACAACAACTAGTAAACTACTTCTTGGTTGCTTTTTAGCTTGATACTAATATTATTCGGTACCACTATTTGATACCATATCAGTATATGTAAACTTGCTTATTTCTAGTCCCACCCCTTTATAAAATCCTTTATCCCTTTTAACAGACTACCTATTACAGCCCAAGCAAAGAATCAAACTGAAAAATTTCAAAACATCCTCTTCTGCATGTTTCCTTCTGGTCTGATCCAGCAAGTCTATGTCATTGTCCATAGGGTCCGAGCTTCCTGAGCTACCTCTGTCAATAGGAGGATCAGTGTGAGCCACCTCTACACTCCTCTGCATAGCTGCAGCATATTGGTATGCTAATGGTGTGGATATCCCTGTCCATTGTTCAAAATTATACAATATTCTGTTGTATGTTAAAAGTTCTGAAGATTTTTGGTTAGCAAAAATTCTATTATTGCCTTCCACCTAAATAAACCATGTAAATGCAGCCAATAGATTTCCAAAGAACTGCATATGTTGTTTATTAAATGAACAAATGCTTTTCCATAGCCCATTAATGGAACTAATATTAATAGAATTATTTCCTAACACATCTTGCAAGATTAGCCAAAATTTAGAGCTAAATTCGCATTGGTTGAATAAATGTTCAACTGA
This sequence comes from Eleocharis quinqueflora, assembly GCA_964058865.1. NCBI lineage: Eukaryota > Viridiplantae > Streptophyta > Magnoliopsida > Poales > Cyperaceae > Eleocharis > Eleocharis quinqueflora. The sequence continues at coordinate 18,024 of CAXKVX010005116.1, forward strand.
TTCACTGTTATTGCAGAAAGAGCAAGAAGAATCACCTTGCCAACCTCTTTTTAATAAATTGTCTTTAGTTAACACCTTGTTATTAAGAACAAGCCATAAAAATAACTTGCACTTCAAATGACACTTTAGGGCCCAAACCGTTTTTTCTATGTTGACAATAATACCCCCTGAATTGAGGAATCTATACATTGATTCAACTGTATAGGAACCATTACTGTTCCATACCCATATAGCTGAATCTTCAGAGTTTGAAATTTGTATTGATTGAAGAAGACTTAATATTTGAGTCTTTTCTTCCTTCATCCTATTTGTGAGTCCTCTCTTTAGGAATAGTTGTGTTTTTCCTTTATTAAACACTTGAGCTATAGAAACTTTATCTTTTTTGACCTTAGTTAAAATGTTTGGAAATTGAATACATAATGCACCTTCTTCATGCCAACTATCATACCAAAAATCTATTTTTTCACCATTACCTAAAACTTTTATAGTTCCTAACTGAATAAATTTATTCATCTCTGCTACATTATTCCAGAAATTGGAATAGGAACTCTTTGGGTCAGTAAGACAAAATGTCCCATATTTTGACCTAATTATCTCTTTCCGTAGTGCTTTATTATCTGTGTTAATGAATTTCCACCCCCATTTAGCAATTAATGCTAAATTCTTTTGATGAAGGTTCTTAATTCCCCAACCACCAAAATCTTTTTCTCTACAAATTTTATCCCATGCCACAAGACAGTATTTCCTTTTTGAACTATGCACTCCTGCCCAAAGAAATTTCTTTCTAATCTGATTAATTTTCAGAATTATCCATTTTGGCACTTTGAACATAGCTATATAATATATTGGAATGGAGGATAAAACAACATTTAGTAATATAAGTCTTCCCCCCATAGAGAGAAGTTTACGCTGCCAAATTGGGAGTTTATGTTGGATTTTGTCAATTAACTTTTGCCAATCCCTCCTATTAGGTTTTCTCCAGTGAAGATGTAAACCTAAGCATTTAAGTGGGAATGTACTTACTGAGCATCCAACTATTGATGCAAAAAAATTAGTCATATGCTCTTCTAGATTAACTGAGACCATAGTAGATTTAGAAAGATTGATTTTTAGACCAGATATTGCTTCAAATGTTTTTAATAACCATTTAATTTTTTCTACCATGTGTTGATTAGCTTGTAGGAAAATAATTACATCATCTGCATATTGTAGATGTGTTACTTTTTGTCCATTGGCTAATTGAGGACCTAGACCTTCTACATGTTTGTTTTGAACACTGATTTGAAGTAATTTATTTAAACCTTCAGCTGCTAATAAGAATAGATAGGGAGATATGTGGTCCCCCTGTCTTAACCCTTTTGACATTCAAAGTAAGCTCTTGTTTCACCATTTATTGTTACAACACTTCTACCCTGTCTCAGAATCTGAGTAATCCAGTTTATCCAAAGAGGATCAAAGTTCCTTTGCTGTAAAGTTGTTATGATATAATTCCAATATAATTATCAAAGGCTTTCTCAAAATCTAATTTAATTACTAAACCTTTTTCTTTAGTTTGTTGAGAATGATGGAGTATTTCACGAGCTGCTATAACTCCCTCCATAATATCTTTCCCTTTGACAAATGCACTTTGATTGAGTCCTAACAATCTACTAATTATAGGATATAATCTATTTGTTAAGACTTTAGTGAAAATTTTGAAACTGCAGTTTAAAAGACTAATTGGTCTAAAATCCTTGAGGGTATTTGGGGCATCAGTTTTTGGGATTAGGCAAATTAAAGCTCTGTTAATTTTAGAAATATCCAAATTGTTGTTGTGGAAATCCTCAAACATACTGATCAAATCATCTTTGATCGGTTCCCAGAATTGTTGGTAAAACAACATTGGAAATCCATCTGGCCCTGCTGATTTAGTGGGTTCCATTTGGAATACAGCAGTCTTAATTTCTTCTTCTGTAAATTTAGCTGTTAATAGAGTGTTTTCACTATTTGTAACTTTCTCATTATCAGTCCAAATGCCCTCATCAAAATGCATATAAGTTTGTTCCCTAGTTCCAATTATATTTTTATGATATATGGTTGCGCATTAATTAATTCTTTTTTGTTTTTAATTTCCTGCCCATCAATTTGAAGAGCACTGATTTTGTTAGCTCTCCTTCTGACAGAGGCTATTTTGTGAAAGAATGATGTATTGGCATCTCCTTCTTTTAGCCATTTAGTTTTAGCCCTTTGATTCCAATAAATTTCCTCTTGTTTATAAATATTGAATAATTCATTTTTATTGTTGTAGTATAATTTCAATTCTATTTCATCTAATTCTCTTTGTTCCAGTATTATTCAGTATCATTAACACACTGTTTGAGTTGCATTTTCCTATCTCTTGTTTGTCTTTTAATGTTTCTGTTCCATCTCCTTAGTTTTTTTCTAAGTGTGGCTAAGGCATTCTGTCATTGTATAGCTTTATCTTGTTCTAACATTTTAGGCCACCAAGATTGTACAAGTCTAGGAAATTCTTCATATTCATTCCAAAAATTTTCATATCTAAAGTTAACTTGGTATTTCTCCTCAGTTAGACCTAAGTCTAGTAAAATGGGATTATGATCATATACCTCTCTAATTAATCCTATAGATGAGGCATTAGGATATTCTATGGTCCAAGGTAGGTTAACAAAAAATCTATCTAGACATGCTAATTGATTACTTTTTGCCCCTCTAGACCAAGTAAACCTTCTATTAGATACTTTAAAATCTAATAGTTCATTATCTTCTATCCATGTATTAAAGTTCTTCATGTTTTTATAATCAAAAGAAACTCCTTTCTTCTCACTTTTAGTTCTAATATAGTTAAAATCTCCTCCAATGGTCCAATGACCTGACCATAGTTGGCCTAACCTATTCAGTTCTTTCCAAAATTAATTTTTTTCATTATGTAAAACTGGACCATAAACAGTGGTATAGGCCCATGTTTTATTATCCAATTTATTCCTAAGAAGGACTGAAAGTGAGAATTCTTCAGTATACCAATGTAATATGTCAAATTTACTATTTCTTATACCAACTAAGATTCCCCCATAGCTCCCTTTAGATGGTTTGAAATTCCAGCTAAAATCTTTGGCTAAATGTTTCTTTTTTAGTTTCCTGTATGGATATAATATCTATTCTTTCATTTATATTATTTCATTAAGAATCCTTTTTTTCTTAATTCCTAAACCTCTAATATTCCAACTAAGTATCCTCATATATAACTAATTCATTTTCCTGAATATCAGCTTGGTTAATGTTGTTACTGTCCTTCCAGAAATTCACTAGTTCATTTAAGAATTTTTGCATTTTTATGTTTTCAGTTTCTCTGATGCTATTTATAAATTGTGTTTTAGAAGTCTTATGACTGTTAAATTTGATTTCCCAATCTTCAAATAGTTTCACAATATCCTCATCTGACAGTTTAGAGTAAGGAAAAATATTATGAAAAGGGGTTGTATTGTTACCTTTGTGCAAGACTTCTTCCCTCAGCTCTATCATTTCTGAGGGGAAAGTTATATATATAAAATCATTTCCAAAGAAATTTTATTTAAGGAAAGATTTCCATGTAAAAAGCCATTCAACTATCAACAGAACTAAATTCAACAAAAAACTGTAACAGCATAAGAGTATTTTGTAGCCTATTTGTTGGTATGTTTAATACCGCTGTTCAACATTTATCCAGAAATAAAATTGAACAGAATCTGGTCCCAAGAAAGTTCTCTTTAGCGAGGATTAACAAATCTGAAACAATAAATTAGGAAAGGAAGCCACCATATTTAGCTAAGACTAAAATTTAATTCTACTCAACAGTTAAACATGTAATATACATTTCAAACAGTTCTGGTTTCTTCAGAATGCATTATTGTCCATCAATTTTAAACTTCGAAAAACTAACCAATACAATAATTTAATGGCTAGCTACCTTATAGACTTTAAAAGGAGCTATTTCTCTCGAATTTTTTCTCTAGCAACCTTGAAGATGTGTCTACGTAGCTATTGAAGGATTTAACATGTTCTTCACAACACTACCAGTATAAAAAGGGAAATAGCTCAAAAGGTGAGCTCTTCTCACATCAGAATTAAAGAAAAAGTAAAGGGACGAAACATACGCAAACAAGTACCAATGGCAATGGCAATGGCAATGACACCATCACTGTGCGACCTGACTCCTCAGGCTGAGACAAATGCCTTTGATTTCTTAACTTTAGAGATAATACTGATTTTGCTAGTCTCCAATATCCTGCATTTCTTCCTCCAGCGCCTGGGACAGCCTAGCATCATCTCCCAATTTGTTGTACGTGCCTCAAATTCTATCCTCTTAGCATAATACAAGACCATCAAAATATTTTAACCAAGGCATGTACACTTTAATTATATTTCTCATCTATATGTTTATCCATTCACAGGCAGGGATCCTTGTTGGAAGGACCGTTTTACTGAGGACTACTAAATTTAGTCAGAGATCAGGAGGTATTGTAAACTATTTTGATGACATAATTCTAACATTCCGCTTTGTCTTCATGTTTGTCATTGGCCTAGAGATGGACATTGTCTACCTCCGACAAAATATTCGCCGTTCTTGCTCAATAGCCCTTGCCAGCATAGTCACTTGTATTGCTCTTGCTCTTGTTGCATCCCCCGTACTCTATCATTACCTTGCCAATGATAATGCAAATATGCCCCTATTCATTATCACGATTGGCCTCTTTCTCTCCAACACTGCCTCTCCGGTGCTTGTTTGCATTGTTACAGAGCTGAAACTGGTTTCTTCTAAGATAGGAAAGCTTGCCCTCAGCTCTGCAGTGGTAAATGACTTGACAGCGGTCGTGGCTTATCTCTTGTACGCCATGGAGCGTACAAGTTCAGAAGGATACATCAAGGGGGCTCCAGGCAGGCTCATTGACCTACTTCTGTGGGCTACTATCATTGCTGTGTCAATGCTCTTAATGAAATTATTGGTTAAAATTCTAAATTCACGGAACCGTAAAAAAAGGTACTCAAACTCTCTTTGCGCATTTGAATATGTTTCAAGAAATATATATTATTTTTCTTGTTGAAGAACAAAATAGTACAACATCAACTATAAATACAAGTATCCATTCTGATAATTTTAGTAACCTGATTAATAAGATACCAAGTTTTTCTTACTAACATGTTAATTGTCTGGGAAGACAGGTACATAAGCAATGTTGAGGTGTGGATTGTACTGTTAATTGTGGGAACAATCAATTTTGGCATGGAATTTATTGGGTTCAATGGCAAGTCAACAAGCTTCCTTCTTGGGCTTGCTTTCCCGCGGAGAGGTCCCACAGCAAGAACAGTGTTGGACAAACTAATGTTTCCTGTACACTACATAATTCTACCATTGTTCTTCTCTGGTGTTTTTGTGAAGTATGACCTCAATGAACTATTTGGAAAAACAGCTGGCACGACTATTGGCATTGCATTTCTTGTATCATTTCTTAGTATGGTTGGAAAGGTTGTGGGAACAGTTTCAATCACTAGGTTCTTTTTCAAGTTGCGTCTCAAGGAAGGTGTGGTGCTTGGTTTCCTCTTGAATGCTAAAGGATACATGGATATAGTTTTTGTTGCGATTGGTCTACATTTTCAGGTTAGTTCTAATTAATCAGTCAATTGACAAAAACTTCAACACATGACAACACATCAACACCAACTCTGCTACTTAATTAGCTATTTGAAAAGGATTTAATTTTGTAAGACATTCCCGTACTAAGAGATAATTTATAAACAGAAGGCCAGAAGTAAAATAAAACGATATAATAAAAAATTTAGATAATAACATGCCATTTTAGCAACAGAAAGATTACTATGATAATCTTTGCAGCTTTGGGGGTTGCAAAGTGGATTGATCCTGATGTTCACCATAATAATCAACACATTCATCGCGTGCCCAGTAGCACGTTTGATTGTGTCATGGGAAAGGAGATCGTACCGTTATAACCCACAGTCCCTTGAGCATCTTGGACCAGATGGCCAGATCCGTATTCTTGCTTGTGTTCACAGGCAGCGGGAAGTCCCAGCAATGCTCACACTCTCCAATCTGTGCACCGGAAATGGCTGGTCCCTCATATCAGTCTACCTCCTGCAACTTGTGGAGTTGACTCAAAAGTATGCAGTCACCTTGTACAACCAAAAAGGTTCACACGACTCCAGTTGGGACATCGACAGCGATGATATTAAACAAGTTAGTGTGGCGGTAGATGCATTCTCTCAAGACACTGGCCTCTTGGTACAACAGCTGACTGCAATGTCCTCTTACAGGACCATGCATGAGGATGTTTATCTAAGTGCTGAGGAGGTTCGCGCTTGCCTTGTCCTGGTTCCCTTCCACAAGGAACAAAGGTAATCTTGTCATCAAAGATTGATTAAGAAAATAATTGATGAACTAAATGATTTATTATCAGAACAGGAGGAACCATTAATTTTCGAATACACAGAAAGTTAAAACTAAAAAAAAGGATTGCTCTTCATTGTCAGATATGATCGCAAAATGGTATGCCGACGAGAAGAGAAGCGTCAACTAAATCTAAAGGTCCTACAGTATGCACCTTGCACAATTGGAATCCTAGTTGATCGTCCAATGGGCATGGGCATTTGCCCCACTACTGGAAGCGTCCGTTCTACCGCCCGAACAAGCATAGCCTCTGCTGACCCTGAAACACCAGCAACAGCAACCTCGGTTGCACCAATACACCAGGTTGTTGCCATCTTTTTTGGCGGCCCAGATGACAGAGAGGCTGCCTCGTTCTTGTCTCGAATTGCTCCACACAAGTCCGTAAATGCAACATTGGTTCGGTTCTTGCCACAGTTAGAAGAATCCCAAAGTAAGAACTGGTCATCTAGATGCATGAGTGAGTTTGCCCTGATCACCGAGCGAGATATGCAATTCGAGATAGACGAGCAGTTCATCATTGCTTACCAGCAGAGGTACATTTCAGTGCTCGTTGTTCTATATTTTTTAGTTCTTGTGCTAAAAGGTTTAAACAAACGCAAGACAACTTTTATTTCTACAATAGTTCACTAATTTTTTTTCGCAAATTGCAAATAAGACTGTACGGATGCCAGCAGAAGCAGTTCCAAATGGAGGCTGACTGTTAAATTGAATCGTTTTACTACTGCATATACTTTTATTGTGCTCTTAATTTGGGTTTTCTTCATAACATTCCGCACAAGGCCTAAGTTTACCGTCCAATTTAGCCATTAAATCTAAATGAAAGAATAGTGAAATAAAAATATAGATGATTTTTTCTTAAGAAAAAAAGTGATATAAATTGTGACTTCTGTTGTAAATCTACCATTTTACATTACCAGGTATGTAGCAACAGGTTTGGTGACATACACAGAGAAACACGTGAGCAGTGGACCTGAGACAGTGACTGCCTTGGCGTCCATGGCAGGGACGTACTCACTCTTCATTGTTGGGAAAGGGGGCCCACATCTGTCTACCATGATGACGGGCATCAGAGACTGGGAAGAATGTCCGGAGCTGGGACCAATCGGGGATTTGTTGGCTTCAGATGATTTCATGGATTCTGGTTCTGTATTAATAATGCAACAACATAAACTCTCTAAAAGTAAATCAAGAACAGATGAGGATGTTCTCAGATAGTACACATATTATCTATGTTTGTCATGATTTTTTCTTTAATCTTTTGGATGAGACTTGTTAGAAGACTGGGTCGGTTGTACTTGTTGAATATTATTTGGGTAAACTAATTGCGAAAATAGTTTTTTCTTCTTTATTTTTTTTAAATTTAGGCAGGAGAATTGTAGAAAGAGTTATTTGGAGAATGAAGACTAGCAGTTGAGTTAGAACTAATTTTGTAGCTATTTTGTGTTTCTCCATGAAGTGATAAAGTTGTCGCCTTGTGACCAGGAGGCCACGGGTCCGAGTCATGGAAAAAGCCTCTTGCAAAAATGCAAGGGAAGGCTGCGTACAAAGACCTCAAAGCGGTCCTACCCTTCCCCAGTTCCCCGGACCTGTTAATGTTAGAAAAGAGAACCTTCACTTTTCTTTAATTAAAAGAAAGAATTCATGCTACCTTGGAACCTTGGAACCCTTGGAAGAATCATTTTATATGATCCTGCATTTGCTAGCAAACATAATAAAACTGCTATATTGCTAGTTTAGGATACCACCAGTAGAAAGATATGTGGTATAATAATTAAGTAATTAACCTCGTATATGTTGGGAACTTGATAAATACAAAACAAGCCTAAGGTGATTGGACATTTTATCAAACATCTTGTACGCATCAAACAGAATACAACGTAATACAACAAATTAAGAAATTTTTTTTATTAAACATGCCGTTTTCTTTTGTCCAGGAAAAGAAACAAGAATCGTTCTACCATCTTTTCACTACACGCACAAAGGCTACATAAAGGCTCTCCACTAATGGAGTCTCAACAAAGGACACGTACTTGTGGCAAACCATCTACGCAACCCTCAAAGAGTCAACACACACACATACACATGCGCACAGACCTTCGCTATAAATTTTAGAGGTTCAAACACACTTTCACACCACCTTTCATAGCCATACCGGGTTGGTTTCATAGCGGTGCAAGAAGGGATAGAACATACCATGATCCATACCGGGTCCAATACCATCGATTTCGTGACCATTTCACTGTTGTCTCCTCTTTTCTCCTTCCTCATTTCTGTCGCTTCTTTTTGTCATTGCGTGAGCGAACTGTGCCGGAGAAATCCATAATAATAATAGCACAATGAAACAAAATCCTCCGTGTAACATGAGTAGCACGCAAATGTTCTCTTGTGAATTATTTTGTTTTTAACAATGTAAAAATTTTCTCTTTCATCTTACGTTGTTTAATAAATATAAAAAAGTTATTGTATTTATGTTTGCGTTTAGTTAAACATAAAAAATATTAAAAATATTTAATTTTTTAATGTTTAACTAGTTACTAACGATGCACAACAGAACAAAAAAATTAAAATAAAAACTCTAAAATTTACAAAAATTTAATTTCACAAATCATGTATTATTACATATTCAATACATTACAACTTCAACTTTCAACAATTTCTAACTAACATGAAGCATAAGAAAAATCAACCTAGATTACAACATTTGTGCTCAACCTAGCTCTCAAATTACTTTCTCAGTTTTGACCTATCCAGTCAATGACAAAAAAAGAAAATGAAATATAACAGTGAAACACATACATCATCATTGAAGGTTACTGCTTGAGAGTCAAGAAGCCAAAGAGATCATTTCGTCAGGCTTCATCCTCAATTAGCACAAGATGGAATAAGATGTTGCTGCTTCATCACTAGAATACAGCGGATCACCAACTTCTCCACCACTTTCTGCATAAACAAGAAGAAAATTTAATTATGTAAGTTACTAAGCGAAATAAAAATATTAACGAGTGAAATAACTCTTAAATGATAGATTATCCGTGACCGAAGCACGCAACCAGTCCTGAGCACAGATGAGAGCTCCATACTCTCATCATTCAAAGAATTTCTCACTGATGCTCTCATGGCACAAGAAAATACAAGAAAACAATCCATTACAAGCAAGAGAGAGAGAGAGATTAGAGTAAGAAAATGATCAAACAAAACTGAAGAAAGCTCTTCGATGCTATGTGATCGTCTCTTGTGCTTCCTTGAGGCTTAGATCTCATTTTTTCTCCCTTAGGAGGGAGAAGAATGAATATTGAAATGTTTTACCTTCTTTCCTCTTTTGAATCCTGACTTTCTAGAATTTCGCCCAAATCTTTGCGTCCGCAAGGATTTGCTCTAACCTTCTCTGTTCTGGTCTCAGCAATTCTTTGCGAACACAAAGATATTCTTGCGTCCGCAAGGAATAGTAACATTCGAACTGGAGAAACTCAAAACATAAAAGTTGTAGCCGTTTCTCTCCTATTTCTAATACATTTTGAATCATCAAATTCTGATATCATATGAGAAAGTTACGGTCAAAACAGTTGGCAGTGCGTAACAGATATGTTTCGAAATAATTTTCTTTTGTCCGCAAGAAGTTATTTGGTTTGCTGGCATATTTTCTTGCGCCCGCAAAGCATTTCTTGCATCCGCAAGAAAATGCTTCTAGTGCACAACATTTCGTATTTTTGTCATAACTTCTTCGTCCCGAATTCCGATTTTGACGATTCAAAGTTCATTGTAAAGCTAAGGACGAGCTCTATAATATTGGCACATCATCTTGGATTGATTCAATAATCTATTTCCTTCATTTTTACAAAATATTTGGCAGTACCACAAACTTGCATGCTTTTGATTCTAATTTAACCTAAATACTAAAAGTAATGGCCAATCTTGCACCCCAAATTCTATATTTTGGCATATTAAGTTCGGCTTATCAGCTAGGATGTTAAAGTCTTCATCCAAGCTGGCATTATCTAGTGCACCATATAGGTATTGCTCCGACCTAATTTTACTAATTCAGTATTCTTCTTTCCTTTAATGTAGCCTTTCAATGCAGTTCTTGTGTCAGAGATACAAACTGATGCACTTGTCCTACATAAACAAGCAATTGAACTAATTAAGAGAATTAAACTAATAAAATAATTAAAATAATGAAAAAATTAAACTAATAAAATAATTACCTCTCAAGCCTTGAGGAGATATCAGCTTGTTTATGTGTAAGCTTGGAGTGTCTCTCTACATACTCCTTGAACATAACATTCATATAAGCCTTTAATTCAGTAATAATGTCCTCAAAAGTATCGGGGTTTAGCTTCTGAAAGTAGTACTCAGCAACTGTCAGCTTGGAAGAACAAAAGCAATTGCCAACAATGTATTCTCACTTGTCTAGTACTTGTCCCAATTGACATACAGCTCCTACCCCATCTTCACGACAAAATGATACAAACTACTATCCATATTTTTAATGTTAATATAAATCTCACAATATTCTGAAAATAATAGATTCATGGTAGGATATTTGGTGCCACTCAACTTCAACGTGGTGACATAAAAAACTTTCAAGTGATCAACTAAAGCTTTCACTATCTCCCATTGAAAATCATAAATAAGATAAGTGTAATTCTTATCAATTCTTGTGTATCTTTCAATGGCTGGTTTAAGCTCCAAGGCCAACTGCAACATGAGATATGTCGAATTCCAACGTGTCGGAACATCCCATGCAGGCCTCTTGTTTGGAACGTCAACATGTAATTACCTGAGATGCCATCAAACAACACTTCTCCATTCTAACTTGCGAACCACAAATGTAATTCATGGTTTTGCAAATTGAGGTAATCTCATCAGAGAGCACTTCCAATCCATTATGAACAATCAAGTTCAGAATATGACAGCCACATCTTTAATGAAAGACCTGGCCTTGTACAAGAAGTACATTCTTCAAATGATTTGTACTGAACAGCTTCTTAATGCAAGCATCATTAGCAGCTACATTATCAAGCACAAGGCAAAAGACTTTCTTGTCCAAGTTTCACAATACCAATCTGTCATAAATAGTTGTGGCAATGTGCTTGTCAGCGTGTGGACTTAACAATGGGTGAAGCAAAGTATTCTTTTTTTAATTGACATTCATCATCAATGTAATGACATGTTAGGGCCATGAAGCTCCTATCTACACCCTTATTGGTCCACAAATCGCTAGTAAAACAAACTCTATAATAAAGTGCACCAACAATATCATACAAAATACCTCTTTCTTCATTAGAAATATTTATACAATCAGACCTGAGTGTGTTCCCTGACATAAATTTTAATTGGAGACACACTTTATGTACAAATTCTCTCAAGAAGTGACGAGTTGCACAAATAAATGGATACTCATGTACAATTACCATTTTTGCAAAGTTTTTCTGGCTTTCTTTTCGTCTAATTACCAAGCAGAAAGTTATGGGCCAGACTTCAACAAGATTTGCAAGGCATCAAGTTTATGCCTCTTGTTGCCTCTTTTTTTGCAACCCCTTTCTACATAATGTTTTAAGGAACCAATGCTCCTGAAATTATCCATCTTATATTTGATGCCACAGTACATATAAATGACATCATAAAAGCCATCAGTTCTAACTGGATCCTTATTGAAATGTTGCCAATACTCAGAGGTCATGACCTCTCTAATTTTCCTCTTTCTGGTTGGTTGAGGATCTTGATCCTGAAGTATAATTGCAATTACATTAGGATCTTGAGTGTCACCCAAGTGGGCATTGATTTCAATTCTTTGTATTTCATTTGGGGGTGAAATCTGCTTCCCCATGCTACAAGAAACTTAGTTCTAAACAATTTCAATTCTAAGCATTTTGTATTACAAAACCAAGCAATTTAGTTCTAAGCAAGCAAGCAAGAAAGCAAGAAAAACATACTCATCATTTTAAGACAAATCAGACTTGGACAATACATAATCTACACGTTCATTGTTTGACCCAACCATTAAACAGAAGTAGAGAACATGCATGCAAGTCGGCAAAAAATTAACAAAAACAAAATAAAACATAATCAGCGAAAGAAATAAGATAAGCTAGATTACCTTAGAAAGTTGGAATTGCTTGGTTGCTTACACACCTCATATTTCTTGCTCTTTTTCTTTTTCTCCTTTTCCGTGACTTTCTTTCTTTGTCTCTTCCTCTTTTCTCTTTTTTTCCTCCCTGTTATTTTTCTCCTTCAGCAAAGACATATATATGGTATAGCCAAAGCCAAAGAGAAGGCAAAGAGGCTCTGATCTAAGGTCTTGTCACCAGTCTCACATTCACCTAGCTACTGACAACCTAAATCCTAAATCTTTCTCGAATTTTGAACTATCAAGCATTTTGAAATCATCAAGTACACTAGATGACTGGAAACAAGACAACTAACTGTTGAAAACAAGCCAAATTGCCAAAATATGCCTAGGTTTAAGCTTATTTGACAAACAAAATCATTACAAATCATACTGCCACAGTGCCACATAACTCATGGATCGACAGGCTGAGATTTCATTCAACGATATCCTTAAGGCATCATGCAAGAGAGAGAGAGATGTCAAACATAAGTCTCAGAGATAGAGTGAAAGAAACGAAGAGAATAAGATGGACAAAGGAAATAATGAAGTGTCGCTTCTAGGGCAAGGAGCATTTAAGTGTCTACATAATACTCTTGTTTCTACCATGCGCTCCAAATTATTTCAGACTCGTAGTCTAAATGTAAGACAAAATAAACGTAACTAAAGTGACCATTTGCGTTTACTTTGTGTTTAACTAAAAACAACAAAAATTATTTATGTCTTACATTATGTTTAACAAACACAATAAAAATCTCTTGCGTTTAACATCGCATCATGACGAAACGAAACACAAAATATTCAAAGCAATTCGTTGACAAATGTAAGCATGAGCGACGAGATAGAGAGGTGCTCAGGTGCTCGATCACTTTTTTATAATTCTCTGTTGGATCTTTTTGGGCCGAATAAGTATGGAAAGTGCACAAATATCTAATGATGAGAAGTCGCTTCAATCTCGACGATTATTGAGTATTTCCTTTCTTTCTGTTATTTCAAAATGTCAAATTTCTACCAAGTAACCAAAACAAATGCTCTTTCATGATTATTTGTTCTATTTGACATTTTTTTATGTGGAATAAATTAAGAGGATACAGGAATTAATAACATTTAGTGAATAAGGCATGATTTTATGTATTAGAAGTTTATGTGCAGGAAAAGTTCAAAACTCAGTGCCTTTATTATTTTTTATCCAAGAAGCACAGCATATAATTCCTTTTTTGAAATAAATGGGGACCTCCCATTACTTTCAGTTTTCATTTTTCAATCAATGCATATTCAATATAAGACATACAATGTAATCGAGGTCTAATTGTCTAAACAAACAAATGCATGTAAATTTAATAATTTATCAATATTCTTCAAGTTGAACCTGGAATTCATTGTAAAAGAAATATAACTAAATATAGCAAATTAAAATGTTTCAAAAGACCTAATATTAGAATATGGTTGAATATTCATAGTTAGAGTCAACTGAACATGTAATTTTTAAATTGTCCACACAATCAGCTAAAGAAACTACAGTAATTGATCCTCTCATCCTAAATGTAAAAAAAAACAAATATTTATCCAATACAACGAATTGGAAAAACAAATAAACTGTTGTGTTTTAGTTCTTTTTATAACAATCACAAAAATGGAACCAAATACATCTTAATTTGAAAAAAAAAACCCTTCGTATTGCGGTCAAACTTAACTTCTTTGACACAAACAATATGGGCATCAAATATAACAAATTAACCATAATTTGCAACAATACAACCTTTTCCTATATCCCATATATATATTCCCATTATCATCTCAAAATCAAACAACTACAAATCCAAATCCACCAACAAAATTTGACACAATTAAAGCTTAAATTTAGTTGCATTATGGCATCAATGTCCTTCTCAAAGTTGGCATTTGTGGTGGGGATTCTACTGTGTGTCATGATAAATTACAACACAGTGTCTGCTTTAAGGTTTTGCAGGGTGAACTATAAGGGCATCGAAGCTTGTCTTCCGGCAGTAAGAGGATCACAGCCACCACCACCAACACCTAAATGTTGCAGTCATGTTAGAACTGCTGATCTAAAATGCTTATGTTCATACCAGCATTCTTACTTGATTCCCCTTTTAGGGGTTAATGTTGCTCAAGTTAAGACATTACCTGCCAAGTGTGGTATCAATGGACCAAAATGTTGAGATTTTATGGCATACATGATTGTTTGCTTTTATATGTAAAATTCATGATTAAATTGAATATGCATGTAATGCAAGAGAATTAATTGTATAATTGATAGTTGCATGTGATTGTACACTGTTGTATTTTTTGAATTGTGGACTTTTTGAATGAAGTCCTTGAAACTTTTCAATATTTAATAAACTTTATCTATATAAATTCAATTTAATATTTGAATGCTTATATCTTGTGATGCGTATATCGATCCCATTTAGTTAATATTTTTTCTCCGTCGTATTCTTCTAATCATTACAAGTAAAATAAGACGAATATTACGTATACTTTATAATAAATTCGTAAACTATTTAATAATGTATTTTGACTTAGCTGTATCGTCTTTTACCCCTAAATTTGAGAACTTCTTTACGATAATATTTCGTTGATTTATGAGCAATATTTTTTTTATTTACATAAATATGAAGTTAGGAGCAATATATAAAGCCTTTGGATATATTTGTTTCCATTAGCTTTATTATCTTTTAATTTGAATGCTAAGTGATTCAGTACTTAATTAACATGTCGATAGCCTATAAAGAACAAAAGACAGCTCAAGAATGGCCAAACGGACAACTATGATTGATGAATGTCTAAAATTAATGTCATATCATAATAAATGATTGTTTATTCAATAGCATGTGCAAATCTTAGTTATATCAATATTGCAACGTAATTGTACCACTAAATTCATACTTTGGGGAATATAACCTATGAAATAAAATCCTCATTTTTCATGAAAGTAAATTTAAATCTTCAAGGGCTGGCCATCCAATCCTTTAGGGAACCTCACATGAGAAAGATTAGTGTAGCATATATAGGTAAAACTTTGTATACTTCCGGTGGAGATTGAGTTGTAGCTAGGTGAGAGAATGTGAGAGAGAAAAGGAAAAAGAGAAGAGAAATATTTAGACTTCATAGATTGAACAGTCAGACAAAGAAATAGACGATGGGCATAACGGGAATAACAAGATTTTTATGGCTCATGGTTGAGAAAATTAACTATAAGAGCAAATATAAAGCCCAAACAATACGTAAATTAAAGGATGTATTAGATATAAGAAAATATTTCGGGGATTCC
Source organism: Eleocharis quinqueflora (assembly GCA_964058865.1). Lineage (NCBI taxonomy): Eukaryota > Viridiplantae > Streptophyta > Magnoliopsida > Poales > Cyperaceae > Eleocharis > Eleocharis quinqueflora. Next base: position 33,861 of record CAXKVX010005116.1, read on the forward strand.
ATCATCGTCTTCTACATATTGTTATGCATGTTAGACGAGTTATTATGCATGTAGATGAGTCGCTCTGCATGCCAATTTTTTATGTTATTTTTATACTGAAAATAATTATGCATTTTAGACATGCATAACAACTCAAGTCATTCCCAAATCTGCAGATTTCAGTCCAAATCATTTGCGGCCGCAAAAAACTAGAAGAGATTTGGCAAGAAATATGCAGATTTCAGCCCAAATCATTTGCGGCCGCAAATGACACTTCTTGTTGTCGCAAGTGACTAGGCAGATTTTCTGCAGATTTCAACCCAAGTCAATTGCGATCGCAAAGGCCCTTTTGAGGCAGCAAATAATGAGATCGAAAGCCATAATTCCCTGCTTATTTTGCTGATATTTTTCTGACTTGTGCTCCAAATAATATCAAATTTTATGTGCCTTTTTACAGTAGTAAATAACACAATTTGGAAAGGTTTTGGAGGGAAATATATATCAAATATTCGAAAGAATATTTTTACAAGATACATTTTTCACAAGTATAAAAGGCGTTGAGTCTCCAAACATTATCGATATCAATTTTAGTGTGCATGTGTTGTGCTTAGCTTACATTATTTTCTTCATTAAAGATAATTATCTCTGGGAAATTCATGACCTAGGAGAAAAGGATAAGGCACCAAGAATCGCTTAGAAGGACTCGCTAGCATTCGTTTAGAGGTTCTGTTAGATCGTCTTCGTCTATTCCTTGACTTTGCTTGATAGGCAAAAGAGTGAGGCTTAGAAGATGGTATGCTGATTTTTGCTTTCGCTATTTAGTTTATCATAAATTATTGCACACACAGAGTATTAACTTGTGACTGTTTAAATTAGGATTTCCATTTTCAGCTCTTACTTAATTTAAATTGCACCAACAAGTGGTATCAGAGTCACCTCCGTATCAATATTTAAGATATTTAGTTATTTTTCGGAAAATATATAGAATTTTAATTGTTACAAAAGGTTTTGTACTTTCTTGTATTTGTTATTTGATTATTTTAAATGTTCTTGAATCGAAACTTTGAATTCTATCAAATTCCTCGCCTTTTGCAATTTGAATAGATATTATTTAAGATTTTGATTTGTTAATGTTTCAAAAAATTAGTTGTACAAATAGAGTTAAAATAGTAAATATATGCAACAATTTGAAATGTTGTGGTCGCAACTGAATTGTGTTGTCCCAAATAGAAAGAACTGAACTGACAGGTACTCAATTGCAGCCGCAATGTCCAAATATTGCGACCGCAACACACTTGAATTATTTTTTTTTTATTTTTTTGGTTGCAAGAAAAATTAAATTGACAGAGATTTACTGCTTCTGCAAAACCCCATCTTGTGATTGCAAGAAAGTAGTCTTTCAAAAAAAATTGTACTATTTTATGAAATGAGTAGAAAATTTGTTAAAATGGAGGTCCGTAAATCATCATATACTCAATTTTGTACCTATTCAATAAAATAGTAAAAAATCCAAAAAATAAAAATTTTGGTTTTCAATTAGATTTTAGTATGAACAATATTTTTAACGGTTATGATAGTTCATTTGTATTTTTAAATTCAAGATATGGTCGTAAGCACCGGAGAGCCCCGTGCATACGTACGTATCACAACCTAACTCTAATAAAAATGGAAAAAGTTTCTATGCTTGATAATTATCATTTTTTTTGGTATGAAATCATCTTTCAGTCGAGTAGTATTACATAACGTAATTGTTGTTTAGTCATTATTATATAAAAAAAGGCTCATAACCTACAGACTATATATATATATATATATATATAGAGGTGAGCTATTATGCTTCAAGAAGCCAAAGGGAGTTTGGCTTCACATACTCTCAACCATTAGATATGTATCCCTTGCTTCAAGATTCGTACTTTTGAATAATATATGACCAATCCTGAACTGTGGACCTAGAAAACTTGAAAATTGAAAGTCAGTATACCATCATAACCAGACTTCTTAAGAGATTAATTAAGTTAACGTTTGAGCAAATTCTCAAGATATTATAAAATATTTTTACGAGATATCGGAGCCAAACCTCAGCCGAGTTAGAAACTTCTTATGAACGACTGGCGTAATACCGCTAGAAGTTCAATCTATCAAGAAGCTCTAAAGGCAACCGAGACAATTGAAGAACCCGCAAACAGCTTTCTAAAACCAGCCGAATTCGCGAAAGGAGCCACTACAGCATTGATCAAAATGAAACACATGGCTACGATGGATGGCAAGGTGGTGAAAGCAACCTCCTACTCTCTAGATCACTCATAGGAAGGTTATCAAACACAAGCCACACAAATTTCAGGTACAATGTAGAAAGAGTGGCAAAACACCTGGGAAGCAGAGGAATTAGGATCAACTGAGGAATTAAGGGGTAGACAATGGATCATACAGCCAGCAACAGCACCGGCCGTACAAAATCCTCAGACAGCAAGAATAAGGACCAGAACTGACGGGTCCTTAGCAGTGAGATTTGGTGGGTATTCATCAACCGCGCCACCAGAAGAGGCAACAGTGGGCCAAGCTGATGAAGAAATCCTAGAAGAAGAATCAGCCCTGATGATGTTCTGTGACTGGCATGAGTCACAGGATGAAGATGAAGATAATGATGAACTTGAGATGTTGCAATTATTGGCAGCATTACCGAGAGAAAAACAGTCGGCTGAAGAAGATGCCGGACCAATCTGGGATGAATACAACGATTCCAGTGAAGAAGAATGGGTGAACCCATTCTCTCAGAAGGATGGTAGAGAGGAGGTCAAAGCCGAAATCGTTCTAGCGGCGATGGAATACCCGTTGCTCAAAAACCTCGATTCAAAAATTGAAACAATCCTCTCAACCCAATCCACAGCAACTGGACCTAGCAGACCGCGAGAACCAATGATGGGACCCCCAATGTACCCACCAGGGAGTCTAAGACAAAACCAACAACAACTTGATGTCCCAGAGATAAGAGCCAGAGTTAATAAATTCAAAGAAGGGTTTGCACAACAAAGCAACGAAAGATTCAACCTTCCTTCGGCGCAAGCAAACCAAGGCACTATGCTCGTATTGCCTGAGGATATATGGCAGTACAGTGATGTGATCTCCAGGTGGGAGTCAATCACCCTAAACCTTGTTAACGAAAGAAACTGGGCTGATAATAAAAGCAAGGTAAACATTGGGAGAAATAGAGAAATAGATGTGGATACAATGGCGAATGGCATACCCCCAAGAATACGAAGAACTGGTGAACATTGCCGATGATCCTCAAAATGTCATCTCCCAAGTCAAAAGAATAATCCTACTCGAAGATCCATACCAAGGTTCAACGGTAGAACAAGATCAAGCGTATAATGATCTCGAGAGGTTATCATGCAATAACATGAAGGACCTATTCGACTACATGAATGATTATAAGGTCCTAGCAGCAAAGTCAGGACGAATGTATATCAGTCCCGAGCTCTCTGAAAAGTTTTTCAGAAAGATGCCCCCTCTAATTGGAAAAGAATTAGAAAGAGCGTACATGGAGAAGTACCCAGGGAGCACTGTCGGAGTACTACCGAGAATCAACTTTTCATACCAGTACCTGGCAGAATCATGCAAGAGAGCAGCGCTACAAAGAAGTTTGAAAGATCTATCTTTTTGTAGCAAAATCCCAATTCCAGGTTACTACCAGAAGAATAAGAAGGATGAGATTAGAAAAGCAAAAACCTACCGCGAAAAACCACATGAATCTCACATAAGAGTATTCAAGAGAAAGAACGCGGATAAGGTGAGAAAGTGCAAATGCTTTATTTGTGGTGAAGAATGTCACTTCGCTAGAGACTGTAGAAGAAAACAAGGTAACATTGCAAGGGCTGCAATTGTCGAAAACCTTGACCTAGATGATGACTGGGATATCTTGTCTGTTGACCAAAACGAACCGGATAGTGACGCTATATGCTCACTTTCGGAGGGTGAGGTTGGCAACGCAAGGACAGTTATCATGGAACTTGGAGATACACCGTTTGAATCAATTTTCATGCTCCAAGAAGAAACGCCATCATGGCGAAAGCAACCAAACCTGCCTACTGAAATGAGAAATTGTGGACATTCATGGGAGGATAATGGTGAAATACCACGAGGTTGTGAAAGATGTAACTGCTGTTTAGAGACAACAAACAGCAAAATGAGGGCGCACTGTGCAAAATGCAAGATGACTGTGTGTTCCATGTGTTCAAGGTTTGTGTTATGAAGAAAGATCATAATAATAACACAAAACCTAAGTCCTTATGATAGCAAGGATGAGCTTATCAATGAACTTTTAAGCTACATCTAGTATCTCCTAGCCGAAAACGCAAGATTGAAGGATCAATTGTAGGAGAATGAGCTAGTAGAAAACATGACCAAGATGGATATAAAAGGCAAGCGTAAGGTGGTGGGAGAAGTAGAAGTTGATTCAGATGATAGTGATGAATCCCCACCAAATGTTGCATTTCCCAAGAAGGCCAATCCAAATCAGAACCTTATAATAAAAGAGATGGCCAATAAACTCTCTGATGACAAGATAAATACTGCAGTCCCAGATCCTAGAAAAGGAAGAAGGATAATCAACAGGCTGTACAACATTGAACTGCAGATAGAAATACCAGGGGTAAATCCTTTTAAAATTCAGGCAATATTGGATACACACGCTACGGTGTGCTGTGTAAACCAAGAATTTATACCCCCTGAGGCCTTGGAGCCAAGTTTATACCCTATACAGATAAATGGGGTAAACTCTCAGCAAATCGCAAAACTGAAACTGAAGAATGGGCAGATGTCTATTGAAGACAACAAATTCAGAATCCTATTTACATATGCATTCCCGATGGGCAAGGAAGGAGGTGTCCAAATGCTAATTTCATCAGAGCAATGCAAGGTGGAATGAGAATCGAAGGGCAGATGGTTACATTTTACAAAAATGTAACAACAATAACCACCAGGGCAGATGCTGAGATCATTTCTCAGGCAGCAGTGGAAGAACTTGACTTATCTGAGCTTGAATACATAGAGTCAAAGAAGCCGTTGCCTATAACTGTGGTGATGAGTCACCATGGTTCAAGAATAAATTCAGAGACCTGCTAAGAAGACTGAGGGAGCAGGGCTATATTGTAGATGACCCGGTTAAACACTGGGCGAAAAATCAAATAACATGCAAACTGGATATCATAAACCCAGATATCACAATACAAGACAAACCCTTAAAGCATGTTACCCCGGCCATATGCAAGCGTTACTGAAAATTGAAGTAATCTAACCTAGCACAAGCAGGCATAGAACCATGGCCATAATGGTAAATTCGGGTACAACCATATACCCGGTTACAAAGAAAGAAGTCAAAGGGAAGGAGCGGATGGTCTTTAATTACCGCACCCTCAATGACAACACACACAAAGACCAGTACAGTCTACCAGGCATTAACACCATCCTGAAGAAGATTGGCAACAGCAAGATATTCTCGAAATTTGACCTAAAAAGCGGATTTCATCAAGTTGCCATGGATCCAGAGTCAATACCCTGGACGGCATTTGTGGTACCTGGAGGACTCTATGAATGGCTAGTCATGCCATTTGGCCTGAAAAATGCACCAGCAGTATTTCAAAGAAAGATGGACAACTGCTTTAGAGGTACAGAGGATTTTATAGCAGTTTACATTGATGATATCCTCATTTTCTCAGAAACAGAAGAACAACACGCAACACATCTGAGTAAAATGTTGGAGATATGTGAAAAATGGGGAGTGGTGCTATCTCCTACTAAGATGAAAATCGCGGTAAAGGAGATTTAATTTCTTGGGGCAGTAATCGGTGAGAGTAAGATCAAACTTCAGCCCCATATAATCAAGAAAATAGTTCAGTTTGACAATGAAAAGATGAAGGAGAAAGCTGGGCTCAGATCCTGGCTGGGAATACTGAACTATGCGAGAAGCTACATTCCTAATCTGGAAACTTTCCTTGGGCCATTATACTCCAAAACAAGCCCTCATGGAGACAAGAGGCTAAAACCCTCTGATTATCAGCTCATCAGCAAGATAAAAGAGCTGGTACAAAATCTTTCTGATCTCGAATTACCACCTCCTGGATCCTATATTGTTCTTGAAACAGATGGGTGTATGGAAGGATGGGGCGGTGTTTGTAAGTGGAAGAAGAAGAAGAATGATCCCAGGAACACAGAACGGGTTTGTGCTTATGCCAGTGGGAAATTCCCGATAATAAAATCGACAATAGACGCTCAAAGCCATGCATGTATGGAGACGATGAAAGCTCTCAAGATCCACTATCTTGATCAACAAGAAATAACTCTTAGAACAGACTGTCAAGCTATCATGAGCTTCTACAACAAGTCAGCGCAGAACAAACCGTCCAGAGTCAGATGGATTAACTTTGTTGATTTTATAACTGTTACAGGGTTTTTACAGGGAAATGGAAGGACTCAGGAGAATCATAATAAGCAGTGAACCACGAAGGGTCAGAGAAGCATTTAACAAGACAGAAGCTTGGGAAGCATTGTGTGGGCAGAATGCTCCATTAGCCCGATACTCACATACAACAGAAGACACATTTGTATGTTATCAAGAGGCATTGAAGAAGAAAACGCTATGACTAGCAGATTATCCGATTTGTACAAAGAACAAGCCTGTAAAGCTTGCATACAAGTAGAAATACTTATTGCCATGAAGTATCTCCAAAAAACAAGGCTTGAGTCAATAGCAACAAAAGACAATTGGGCAAGTGACATGTTAGGAGGGGTGGATGCTGGCATACAGGCACTCATCCAATGCCACGACACACTGATAGAAAGCTACAGAGAAACCCACTCCTAAAAGCTGCTTTATTAAAGTTCCTCTTTTTCTTTTGGATGACTCCTTAGTGTGTTGGAGCATCTTCTTTATTTGTTTTACTTTACAGATGTCTCCTTAGTGTGCTGGAGCATCTACTTTATTTTGAGTGGTTTTGCTTTTTCTTTATTTAAAGATGTTGTCTAGTGTGCCGACGCATCTTTTTATTCTGAGTGAAAGACAAGAGTTAGTTGATACCTCTTTATTCACATGACGATGGGGCCCAATGCGCATTCGGTGCAATAATAGAGATCCTATCTCAAGTCTATATAATGTAACCTCAAATGAAGTTGCAAGCACATAAAAAAATATCTGAAAGCTTACTTCTTCCAGTTAAATAAAACAATCAAGTTTCCAGCTTTTAAATTGCTCTAAGTCTCAAGTTTCCAGTACATAATCTATCCGAGAGCTTGAGCCGATCTAAATTCCGCGCGATCTCCCGTTGGTATCAGAGCTTGAAGTTGTTCCTTTTGATTTCTGGTTAGTAATGGCTTTCTAAATTCTTTCATAATTTCTAGGGAAACAGGGATGGAACGGTCGTAATATTAAAATGTTCAATTGAAGAAGGGAGGAAAACAAACTGAAACCGAAAAGCTAGAAGTTTGGGAGACGTGTACTTAGTATAGACGATAAAGAGGGAATAGTACCATTACATTCGTAATATTAAGTACTTTTTCCTCTTTATCGCCTATACTAAGTACACGTCTTCCAAACTTCTAGCTTTTCGGTTTCAATTTGTTCTCCTCCCTTCTTCAACTGAACATTTTAATATTACGACCGTTCCATCCCTGTTTTCCTAGAAATTATGAAAGAATTTAGAAAGCTATTACTAACCAGAAGTCAAGAAAAATAAACTCAGCTATGATACCAAGGGGAGATCGCGCGGAATCTAGATTGGCTTAAGCTCTCGGACAAATTATGTACTGGAAACTTAAGACTTAGAGAAAATTTTAAAAGCTAGAAACTTGATTGTTTTATTGAACTGGAAGAAGTAAGCTTTCAGATATCTTCTGATCTGCTTGCAACTTCATAAGATGTTACAATATATAGACTTGAGAAGAGAATCTCTATTATTGCACTGGGTGCTCATTGGGCCCCATCATCATGCGAATAAAGAGGTTTCCACTTACTCGTGTCTTCCACTCAAAGAAAAAGATGCGTCGGCACACTAGACGACATCTATAAAAGAATAAAGTAAAACTCCACTCATAAAGCAGATGCTCCAGCACACTAAGGAGGCATCTAGAAAAGCATCTTACTTTCTAAAAAGCTAGTGGTTATCCGTAGAACCCCACCAAGCTGGTCCTTAATTTTTAATAATGGGTATCTCTAAAATTCTCCAACAATGTGTCATGGCATTGAATAAGTGCCTTAATGCTGGCATCCACTCTTCCTAACATGTCGTTTGCCCAGTTATCCTTTGTGGCTATTGATAGGAGTCTTGCTTTCTGTAAATACTTCATAGCAATTAGTATTGCTATTTGCCTGCATGTTGCACCGGCTTGCTCCTTGTATAAATCTGATAGTCTGTCAGTTATGGCATTATCTTCTGCCCATATAGTGATTCCCACGCTTCTTTTTTATCCTGCAAATAACGTGCCACTCTTTGAATCCTGCTCACATAGTGATGTCCATACTTCTGCTTGAGTAAAAGCTCCCTTAACCCTTCGTGGTTCATTGTTGATTATGAATCTTAGCCCTTCCATTTCTGTAAAAATTAAAAATAAGATAACACACTTATTAGATAAATGTGATGATTTGTTTCTGCGGTCCACCACTTCCGCAATCAAAACATTCAATTTCTTTCTAATAGAAAAGAAATCTTTTCTATTAGCTGGCACAAGTTTATGAAAACTTCCTTGTTTGGTGCCTGGGTTACTTCCCCAATTGCTTCTTCAAGATTTTTCAGACATGCGTCAGTTATTTCACTGCTTCTGGTATAAACCATATTAGAGGTTAATCTTGAAAGTGCATCAGCGAGTACATTTAGTTTGCCATCAATATGCTCAAAATTGACTTGTACTCCTGTAACAGTTATAAAATCAACAAAGTTAATCCATCTGACTCTGGACGGTTTGTTCAGTGCTGACTTGTTGTAGAAGTTGATGATAGCTTGACAGTCTGTTCTAAGAGTTATTTCTTGTTGATCAAGATAGTGGATCTTAAGAGCTTTCATCGTCTCCATACATGCATGGATTTCAGCGTCTATTGTTGATTTTATTACCGGGAATTTCCCGCTGGCGTAAGCACATACCCTTTCTGTGCTTCTTGGATCATTCTTTTTATTTTTCCACTTGCAAATTCCACCCCATCCTTCCATACATCCATCTGTTTCAAGCACGATGTAAGTGCCAGGTGGTGGTAATTCAAGATCAGGCAAGTTTTGTACCAGTTCTTTGATCTTGCTAATTAACTGGTAATCTGATGTTTTGAGCCTCTTATCACCATGTGGACTGGTTTTCGAATAAAGTGGCCCAAGGAGAGTTCCCAAGTTTGGGATATAACTCCTTGCATAGTTCAGTATGCCTAACCATGATCTTAATCCGGCCTTCTCTTTCATCTTATCACTATCAAACTGAACTATTTTCTTGATAATATGGGGCTATAATTTAATCTTACTGTCACCGATGACTGCCTCGAGAAATTCGATCTCCTTTACTGCAATCTTCATCTTTGTGGGAGATAGCACCAAACCCCATTTTTCACATATCGCTAGCATCTCCTCCAAGTGTTTGGCATGTTGTTCTTCGGTTTTGGAGAAAATGAGGATATCGTCAATGTAAACTGCTATGAATTCTTCAGTACCTCTGAAGCAGTTGTCCATCTTTCTCTGGAAAATTGCTGGTGCGTTTTTGAGACCAAATGACATGACTAGCCATTCATAGAGTCCTCCAGGTATCACAAATGTCGTCCAGGGTATTGACTCTAGATCCATGGCAACTTGATGAAATTCGCTTTTTAGGTCGAATTTCGAGAATATTTTGCTATTGCCGATCTTCTTCAAAATGTTGTTAATGCTTGGTAGACTATACTGATCTTTATGTGTGTTGTCATTGAGGGTGCGGTAATTAAAGACCATCCGCTCCATCCCTCTGACTTCTTTCTTTGTAACCGGGTCTATGGTTGTACCCGAATTTACCATTATAGCCATGGTTCTATGCTTGCTTGTGTTGGGTTGGATTACTCCAATTTTCAGCAATGCTTGCACATGTCTTTCAAACTGCTCCTTCATGGCTGGTGTAACATGCTTTAGTAGCTTGTCTTGAATTGTAATGTCTAGGTTTATGATATCTAGCTTGCATGTCACCTGGTTTCTCGTCCAATGCTTGATGGGATTTTCGCCAATGAATCCTTACTCCTTCAATCTGCTGAGCAAGTTTTTGAATCTGTTTTTGAACCATGATGATTCATCACCACAGTTGTATGCAACAACCTCTTTGACCTCAATATATTCCAATTCTGAGAGGTCTAGTTCTTCAACTGCTGCCTGTGAGATCATCTCAGCGTCAACTTTGGTAGCTATTGTGGTTACATTCTTATAGAAAGTAACCATTTGATCTTCAATTCTGAGCCCACCTTGCATAGCCCTAATAAAATTGCATCCAATTAGCATTTGAACGCCTCCATCTTTGCCCATTGGAAATGCATATGTAAACGAGATCCTGAATTTATTTTCTTCGATCGACATCTGCCCATTTTTCAACTTCAGGTTGGCTATTTGCTGAGAATTTACCCCATTAATTTGAATAGGGTATGCACTTGGTTCTAGTTCCTCTGGGGGTACGACTTCCTGGTTTATGCAACAAACCGTCGCGCCAGTATCAAGAATTGCTTGAACTTTGAAATCCTTAACCCCTGGGATTTCCATCTGCATTTCGATGTTATAGAGTCTATTGATAACTCTTCTTCCTCTTCTAGGGTCTGGCACTGCAGTGTTTATTTCATCGTCTGAGAGTTTGTTGGTCATTTCTTTGATTATCAGGTTTTGGTTTGGGTTGGCCTTCTTCAGAAATGGAACATTTGGTGGGGATTCATCACTATCATCTAAATCGACTTCTACTTCTCCCACCACCTTACGCTTGCATTTTATATCCATCTTGGTCATGTCTGCTACTAGCTCATTCTCCCACAATTGATCCTTCAATCTTGCGTTTTCGGCTAGGAGATACTTGATATAGCTTAGAAGTTCATTGATAAGCTCATCCTTGCTATCATAAGGACTTAGGTTTTGTGTTCTTATCATGATCTTTCTTTCTAACACAAACCTTGAACACATGGGACACACAGTCATCTTGCATTTTGCACAGTGCGCCCTCATTTTGCTGTTTGTTGTCTCTAAACAGCAGTTACATCTTTCACAACCTCGTGGTATTTCACCATTATCCTTCCATGAATGTCCACAATTTTTCATTTCAGTAGGTAGGTTTGGTTGCTTTCGCCATGATGACGTTTCTTCTTGGAGCATAAAGATTGATTCAAACGGTGTATCTCCAAGTTCCATGATAACTGTCCTTGCGTTGCCAACCTCACCCTCCGAAAGTGAGCATATAGCGTCACTATCCGGTTCGTTTTGGTCAACAGACAAGATATCCCAGTCATCATCTAGGTCAAGGTTTTCGACAATTGCAGCCCTTGCAATGTTTCCTTGTTTCCTTCTACAGTCTCTGGCGAAGTGACCTTCTTCACCACAAATGAAGCATTTGCACTTTCTCACCTTATCCGCGTTCTTTCTCTTGAATACATACGTCCAATTAGAGGGGGCATCTTTCTGAAAAACTTCTCCATGGGTACTTCTCCATGTACGCTCTTTCTAACTCTTTTCCAATTAGAGGGGGCATCTTTCTAAAAAACTTTTCAGAGAGCTCAGGACTGATATACATACGTCCTGACTTTGCTGCTAGGACCTTGTAATCATTCATGTAATCAAACAGGTCATTCATGTTGTTGCATGATAACCTCTCGAGATCATTATACGCTTGATCTTGTTCTACCGTTGAACCCTGGTATGGATCTTCGAGTAGGATTATTCTTCTAACTTCGGAGATGACATTTTGAGGATCATCGGCAATGTTCACCAACTCTTCATATTCTTGGGGATATGCCATTTGCCATTGTATCCACGTCTTTTTCTCTATTTCTCCCAATAGGTTTTCGATGTATATTACCTTGCTTTTATTATCAGCCCAGTTTCTTTCGTTAACAAGGTTTAGGGTGATTGACTCCCACCTGGAAATCACATCACTGTACTGCTCTATATCCTCAAGCAATATGAGCATAGCGCCTTGGTTCGCTTGCGCTGAAGGAAGGTTGAATCTCTCGTTGCTTTGTTGTGCAAACCCTCCTTTGAATCCATTAACTCTGGCTCTTTTCTCTGGGACATCAAGTTGTTGTTGGTTTTGCATAAGACTCCCTGGTGGGTACATTGGGGGTCCCATCATTGGTTCTCGAGGTCTACTGGATCCAGTTGCTGTGGATTGGGTTGAGAGAATTGTTTCAATTTTTGAATCGAGGTTTTTGAGCAACGGGTATTCCATCGCCGCTAGAATGGTTTCAGCTTTGACCTCTTTCCTACCATCCTTCTGAGAGAATGGGTTTACCCATTCTTCTTCACTGGAATCGTTGTATTCATCCCAGATTGGTCCGGCATTTTCTTCAGCCGACTGTTTTTCTCTCGGTAATGCTGCCAATAATTGCAACATTTCGAGCTCATCATCATTTTCATCTTCATCATGTGACTCGTGCCAGTCACAGAACATCATCAGGGCTGATTCTTCTTCTAGAATTTCTTCATCAACTTGGCCTACTGTTACCTCTTCTGGTGGCGCGGTTGATGAATACCCACCAAATCTTACTGCTAAGGACTCGTCAGTTCTGGTCCTTATTCTTGCTGTCTGAGGATTTTGTACAGCCGGTGCTGTTGCTGGCCGTATGATCCATTGTCTACCCCTTAATTTCTCAGTTGATCTCATCTGGCCTGGAATCGCTCTAATTCCTCTGCTTGCCAGGTGTTCTGCCACTCTTTCTACATTGTACCTGACGTTTGTGTGGCTTGTGTTTGATAACCTCCCTATGAGTGATCTAGAGAGTAGGAGGTTGCTTTCACCACCTTGCCATCCATCGTAGACGTGTGTTTGCAACACGACATGTATGTGATTGTTGAAATCGTGGATGTTTAAGGTTATGTCTGGTGCTGTGTACGCCAGTTGCGTGCCACCTGTTAAATCAATCTCCATGGAACTGATTATGGCCTTATCATCGGACCACCTTGTATCTCTCAGTACTACTAGGGCGTTAACCCCAGTATTTCTTCTATGGAGTGCATATAGTCTTATCATCACAAGACCAATATGCAAATGTTGTAAGCCTTCTTGCACCAGTTGGTTGTAGCTCTGTTGTGATATAAATGGTAGCTCCACCTGAGCTCCATCTACCACAAGTACCCTCTCATCAGAGTAATGTTGATATACTCTGTGATTTCTTTCAGACCATCCAGCTTGATATAGGATTTCAGTTGGAACCTGTTGAGCCCTTCTGTATTGGGAAAGGTTGAGCTCTGTGTCAGGATTTAACTGTGATTCGAGGCTCCTTCTGTAATGCCTCCTGCCTGGTACTCTTCTTTGCGCTTCATGAGCTAGGCGACTACTCAGTCTGTAGCCCCTTATCTGGTCTTCTATTGTCAGATTTTGGTTAGAATCCCCAGATATGCTTGGCCTGCTCGTGGTTTCGGTTCTTGTTTGGCTCATTTTTTGTTTTTCACTGAGTCAAATATTTCTTTTGGGTTTTTGAACACAAAGAACTGACCGGTTGGTTTCTTAACCTTTTTCTCACTGGGTTCTCCAAGATTAAGCTTTTGTAAGCCCTTTTGGAGTTAGTTTATGGATTGTGTGAGATCTTCTGTCTCAGGCACTTTGGTTTTTGCGGCCTCTAACCTTCTGACTGCGGTTTTACAGTCTTCAAGGTCTTCTTTGATTTTGATCAGCAATTGGATTATTGTGTTATTCTGCTTGATCAATGCTGTAGTGGCTCCTTTCGAGAATTCGGCTGGTTTTAGAAAGCCGTTTGCGGGTTCTTCAATTGTCTCGGTTGCCTTTAGAGCTTCTTGATAGATTGAACTTCTAGCGGTATTACGCCAGTCGTTCATAAGAAGTTTCTAACTCGGCTGAGGTTTGGCTCCGATATCTCGTAAAAATATTTTATAATATCTTGAGAATTTGCTCAAACGTTAACTTAATTAATCTCTTAAGAAGTCTGGTTATGATGGTATACTGACTTTCAATTTTCAAGTTTTCTAGGTCCACAGTTCAGGATTGGTCATATATTATTCAAAAGTACGAATCTTGAAGCAAGAGATACATATCTAATGGTTGAGAGTATGTGAAGTCAAACTCCCTTTGGCTTCTTGAAGCATAATAGCTCACCTGTATATATATATATATATATATATATATATATATATATGTTCCAGTTAAGTGTAATGAGTAATGGTCAATTGATCGTTTCCAAATGAATATTGCTCATAATAATCCTACACTGTGGTAGATATATATCTAAGATTTCAGAAATTGTTATGGAATAAGAGCTCTAAGGCCTTGGATTCAGCGATCTTTAGCAAGCACGCAGATTAGATAGCACAGCACAGCACAGCTACAAATGGGTGTTAACAGTTAAGCGAGTGCTCCAAACCAAGATAGCTCATCAAATTAATAATACTTTTCTGATTTCAAATTTTAGCTAGCTACGTATAGCAATTCGGGTGGAAAGTGGAAACCATCTACCTAATTGTTAGTTAAAAGTTGTTGCACTGAAAACTGATTTGACCTAAATATATTTATTTATTGAAAAGAAACCAAGATGACAGTACCACATTGACATCTGGGCTTCAATGTTCATTTCAAATTAAATGTATTCAGATAAACCCGAGCTTATTCATGAATGCAAATTTGGGAATTTCACACAGAAATAAGTTTTACAATATGAACATGGATTAAACAAAGTACCAAACCCACGTAATGAAAATTATATATGTTCGTATGACTAAAGCAAATATCATGAACATATATATCTTATGGTGATGAATTTAACAAGGCTATACTATCAGCAACATGGAAATGTCTTGTCGAAGCCGTAAAGAATTCAGCCGGCGGAAGCATGGCACTCCTAAATCCCTTCAACTGTTCTGCTACTTCTATCATCGTCGGTCTCTCCTCCCCACTAAGCCTTAAACACTTCTCTGCAAGTTGAGAAACCTTTTTAAGCAGTTCAAGGTTGTCCTCAATAGCAATATCCTGATCCAACATCTCTTCGTCCCTATTTTGTCTCATTGCTGAGAGGAACACATGGTAGAGAGAGTTCATTTCATTGTTTATACCAATCATCACCGCCCTCTTTCTCGTGATAAGCTCAAGTATAACAACACCAAAACTAAATACGTCGCTTTTCTCTGTTAACCGCTGGTTTTGCAGGAACTCGGGGTCAAGATAACCCGCTGTTCCTTTCACATAAGTAGCAAATTGTGTCTCATCCACTGATAGGAGTCTTGATGTGCCAAAATCAGAGACCTTTGCCATGCAGTTGTTGTCTAAGAGGATGTTGGCAGATTTAACATCACCATGGAGGATCGGTCGGGCAGTTTCTGAATGCAAATGAGCAAGAGCTTTTGCTGACTCGGTGCAAATTTGTAGACGGATTTCTAAAGAAATTTGCTCAGTATTTCCATGAAGAAAATTGCTAAGAGTACCTTTCGGGACGTACTCGTATACAAGCATAGGCACATCTCGTTCTAAACAACAACCCAATAGCCTCACAACATTTCTGTGGTTTATTTGTGAAAGTATAATCATTTCATTCATGAACTCTTCTTTTATCTTTTTATCCTCGATTAAGATGCATTTCTTTACTGCAACCTCACGACTGTCTTCCAAAACACCTTTGTAGACCTTGCCTTGGCCTCCTCTACCAATGACTGTGTCAAAGTTGTTTGTGATTTTTACTAATTCTGCCTCTGTGAAGATCTTCATTGTGTCAACTTTGCTTGAAACCAGTTGTTCATATAATATTAGCCCCCCATTTTTCTTAAAAAACATATCTCTTTCTCTTTGAAGCCGCTTCTTCTGGCACAAAAAAATCACTGAAAGGGTGATAATCAGCAGACTAACTGTACTGGTACCAATACCTGGAGATCAAAATAAATCTAATGTCAACTGATGCACAAGAAAAAAAAGGTACAGGTAATTAGATATAGTATCTAATGAAATTAGAACATCTACATGTTTAAGCATCCTTTTGTACTTTCATTATGCAACATAGAGGACCTTATTGGCTACTTGAAGTTCCACATGTATTGATCTACAGATCCTTTTGAGAGATAATCAAACTGTATCCAATAACATGTTCAATAATTCAAGACAGGGTTTAGCTAAGCATCATATATTAATTTAGATCCAAGTCCAACCATGAAGTACATTGCTGAAATATCTGTCTGGAAGGGAAATATGTTGGAGTTACCTAGTGCAAGTCTCTCTCCCAGTGGAAATTTATCCCTGCAAGTGTTATTGAATGGATTTCCATGTTTTCCTCTCTTGCATGTGCAATCATAGGAGCCTTCCTTGTTGTGACATATCCCATGACAAGGGTATTCATCAGGTAGCTCACATTCATTTATATCTGCACAAGCCACAAATGATTGGGGTGAACAAACATTGATTACTATTGAGATAAGATTTCGAAATGGTCACTGTGATTGAAAAAAAAGGCAAACAGTTGGTCTTGATTGTTAATTCGTTATCATACCTGCACATCCATTGACATGGTAAGGGTTACCCTGATACCCGTTTAAACACTTGCAAAGATATCCTGGGCCATTAACAGAATCATAACACTCACTATTCTTGCTACGGCATCCATAAAATTCCGGGCTTTTCTGAGCCTGCACACAGTTACTCATATCTCGTAATGCCCAATTGAGCCACACTGGCACGCTCGTGTTTTTAGGCATGGTCAAGTTTGACTTGCCAAATTTAAACCAATCCTTGTCCACCAAGAATGCATAATCACACGGATTAAAGGATATGAATCCATCATGGCTGTAGCCGCTAAAAGTAACCAAGTTATCAGTAAGACCAGAAGGAATGGTAACTTGGCAACAACCCACACCTGAGCAGGATCCATCGGTGATGCTGTTTAACTCATTGCAGTATGACACACAGCCAGTGTAGTAGTTATAAGAAAACTGACTATTGCTATCTCTCTGGCTTTGGATATAGGCCACGGTGTTGCATCCAATTACCACAAATAGGTTGTGAGTGTTTGAGATCCTGTGCGTAGGTAGGAATTTAGTTATTGCAAAAAAAAAAAAAAAAAAAAAATTGTTCCCTAACTAGAATGTTACAAGCAACTGAGTCGATTGACTCGAATATGTCACCTATTTTCTTCTCTCTTCCGATTAACATTGGAATTGGTGCATTTGTGCTTTGAGATTGGTGAGGGTTAGTCCTCCTTACGCTCGGCTGATGTGAGCACGAGTAAGCGTCATCACTTCAAATTGGTATATCTAAACCCTAATTTGATTTAATTTGATTAGAATGGGACTAAAATGTCAATACTCCTTCCTCGCTTGTTATTAAATCTCCTTCCTGGCTTGTCAGTTGATTGATTAATTTCCCGGTGTTATTGATATGTCATTTATCTGAATTGAGATATATACTGTCGTGAATATCTATTTTGGACTGAAATTGAGGCTGGTACTGTTTGAGGATTTCCTGTGGCTATGAGAACAAGCCCTACGGCTATGAGTAAACTCTGGCTGGTATTCTTGTTAAGAATTTAAAGGCTTGCGATTCTGTCTTGTAGTTTGTTTGATTGTTGAAGTTGGCTAATGGGTTATGCAGTTGATTGTCAGTTTATACACCTCTCATTGTCATGCTATGTGTTCCCTTATGGATCGCTAATTAATTAGGAGGTCTTGTTACTTGCTTGCTGATGGGACTTGTCTTGTAAAAATACCTATATCGTGTTGCAATTAGCTATAATAGTTCTATCATCTAGTATTTTGTTACTTGAATTAGTCTGCCTATAGATTGACTTACATTAATGTGACAATTGGTACACGATACACGATACGATACAAAATTCACCGATACTGCGATACACGATACATTTTATGATTCAACAACTATGATATAAATTGATTTGGGCCTTAATTTGAATAAAAAAGTTTGCTTAAATGAAATAATCTCGGCTCAAATTTAGAAGTCTCAGATAATTAAAGTGAGGTTAGTTAATAAAGTGATTAATGAAAAACAAGAAGTGCTCCAAAAGGTTGGCGAACTCTTAGTAATTATACGTAAACTTAAAGACGGGAGATGACAAGATTTATGGCCCGAGCAAATATACAGATAGTACGAGCAATACAATGACTCGGATAGTCTCTAAATAATTTCTAATCTCGAACATTAAAATACCAACATATTTCCAACACAATAGTAATTCTTGAGTTGTATTTTTCTTGTTTTCTTGTGAGTTTTATTGAGTTTCTCGGTTTACTTTTAGGTCTTTTGAGTTTCATTGATTTCTCATTAGTTTTCTCTTTCTTGTGAATTTAGCTTAGTTTTTAATAGATTTTCTTGTTCTTGGGAATTGGATTGAGTTTCCATAAGTTTTCCACATCTTTACAATTTTTATTGTCAAGACGAAACACATAAAATAATGAATACATATTTGTTCAATATTAATAATAATTAACAAATGAACAGATAAAAGAATAAAAAATCAAGACTCGGAATCAGAAATTTGACGGTAAAGAATCAAGAAACAAATCTACTTGATCATGTGCGAAATCTACTCAATCTCTCTCGCATGCCTTATCCTCCCCCTTCTCTCTCACGCGGTCACGCCTAACCTCCCCACCTCTCTCTGTGAGGCACACTAATGGCGAAACAAAAAGCAGAAACTTGCTAGATCCATGGTGTGTGCAGGGTTTCCACCACCAAAACCTTGGCACATCCTACAACTTCAGGTGGCCTTCATGCTCGGTTGATAGGTGCGAACTGAGAAAAATCAGATTCGAATGTGAGCTAAGAAGAGAGCACACTAGTCGGTTCATACCGATCCCTAAATGCAAACCACAGTTTTCAAATCTTAGGTCCAGCACACTCGATCCTTTACCATTGGGTCTAAAAATTGAGATTAAACTTAACTTCTCTACAATGATAACACAACTAAATCAACTTCTCACTTGTTCTTTACAGGCAGATATTCACAACCAGTCTGGGCCAACTGGGCACCTCAAATGAACCTCCAATCAGCCTATATATCGAACAATCTGGCTCTAACATAGACCACTGGGCAGTGCAGCGACAAGATGAGACTCGAGATTGATGACAACAATCTGCAGCATCTGGAAAAAAATGAAATTATAGAATCTTCTCCGCACAAAGAAGGCCACCACATCTACTAACCGTCGAGATATTCAAGAACATAACCTTCTGGAGGGCAAATTGCTAGGACATACTCCAGAACACAATAGATCCAATATAGTTTTTGTTGGTTTAAACTCATCTTTGTCTGATAATTTGCAAACCAAACTTGTTACTAATGTTTTGTACAAATTTTTGTTAAGTACATGTTGCTATTTAAGTGCCTAAAAGGCCTTAAATGATTTGCCAAAATTGCTAGAGAAAATTGAAATCAAATAGATCTTGAAAAGCTGAAGAAAATGAAGTTTTTGCTCCACCTGTCACGACGCTGGATGTCGACGACATGACAGATCGCTATGAGCTCTGAGACACTCGTTCTGGTGATGGACCTAGCTAATGATATGATGCTGAAGCCACTAATCACAACGATAAATTTGAGCGACATGACAAGTCGCTAGAACATTTGAAAAATTATCAGATATTGCAAATTCAAACTGAAGACTGCATGTTTTTACCCACCCATCACGACGTCTCAACAAGCGTCATGACGGGTCGGACCAATTGTTGTGTTTTGAAGCTCTTCCCCTGCTCTATATATTCCCATCTGCAAACTTCAACAAGATATTCATTGAAAGAAACTCATGTTCAAGTGCACAAGCATTCAAAGTAACCTTATACTCTCTTTCTAAGCATCCAAGAGCTCAACTAGTGATTTGGGATAGTTTTGAGTGATTTTAGGATAGCTATTCTCTCTTGATTGATCCATGTGTGAGATTCGTGTGTGATCTCATTAGTTTTAAGTGATGTACTTCTCTTCCACTCGTCCGACATTTTGTTTGACCGGAAGATGTTGTTGAACAACTTAGTTAGCCATACTATCCCTATGTCTTCAAAGCATCTCCATATTTTGATTGGGATGTTATCAGACCCTAAAGCTTTACCTACTTTCATTTTTTTAAGCCTCCTTCACCTCCATCTCTTGAATTCTTCGAACAAATCGTCTGTTGGTGTCGTCCAAAGAGTCATATAGCTCAACCATAACAACTTTTCGAAGTATTCTCTCCATCTGTTCTTGATCTCGTCGTCTTTCAGAAAAATCTATATGTCTCATCCTTGATGCATTTGACTTGACTGAAAACTCTCGCCTTTCTTTTGCAGAGTTTAGCAATCTTATAGACGTTATTTCCACCTTCATTCGTACCTTGCTTATGATATAGATCTTCATAAGCTCGACATCTTGCTTCAATCACAGCTTTCTTTGCATTTTTTTACTATTTTATACTTCTATACGTTGTCTTCACTGTTGTCAAGATGCAAACACTTGTAGCAGTTATTCTTCTCCTTGATAGCTTTTGCAAGTTCTCGTTCCACCATCAAGTGTCTTTAGGTTCGCGTCTATTTTTCTTAGTCACTCTGAATACCTATGTCGCTACATTTCGAATGCGAGTTGCCATCTTCTTCCACATGTTATTAGCGTCGTAATCTTCTCCGTTAAAGGTTTCTTCTTCGATCATCTCGTCCTTAAAAACTTGTTGGGCATCTTCTTTGAGTTTCCACCATCTCATCCTCGATATTTTGACGCCTTTGTCCTGTCGAGGGCGTATTTAAAAGCGAAAATCCGAGACCACAAGCTCGTGTTGTTGGACGACACACTCTTCGAGTATAACTTTATAATCTACGCAAGCTCGTTTGTCCTCTCTCCTAGTAAGAACAAAATCGATCTGGCTCGAGTGTTGACTACTGCTGAATGTAACTAAATGAGATTGTCTCTTTGTTAAGAAGATATTAGCTATCATGAGGTCATATGCTACAGCGAATATCATGATATTTTCTTCTTTTTGATTTCTATCATCATATCCAAATCTCTTGTGCAATCTTTCAAACTTCTCACTAGTTGTACCAACATGACAGTTGAAGTCCCCTCCTATAAAAGATTCTCGTTGCTAGACACACCTCTAAACATATCTTTTAGATCTTTCCAAAATTATTTCTCAAAAAAAAATCATAAATGCGGAATCAAATGATAAACTAATGGATTTACCTAACCTCTTTCTAATAAATGATGTGTGAAATTTTGAGTGGGGTACTGTCATCCCACTTGGTTGGATGTAGTTCCGCATTGAGTTTCTATTTATTTTTTCAAGATACAATCTACTGTTAGAAACTTATCATGTTATTTTTTAATTAAACTTCTTAAACTGATTAAAAACTTACACGGAACTCTTAAACAAATAAACCCTTTCCCGTTTACACTGCTACTGAGTGTTGTGTTTGATGCAAAGTTTAATATACACTCCAAGTCTCCAACCCGTCCCGTTTTAATGACATTTTTGTGCTAGTTTATCAGATTTCTGACAACACTAGTTACTAGTACACAGTTTTACCTGTAAACGCTCTTCAGGTTAAAGTCGACACTTGCATTGTAGTGCGCCTCCTTCGCCCCGGTTTTATTGTAGCTCTGCCAACCAATTGGAAGCTGCACCCGGACCTCAGCATCCTCCAGAGATAAGTTGAGAACTTGTACTGTGGTACCAGCTAGGGTTGCAACATATTTTCGATTGATGGGGTCACTCACTTTGCATGTTATCTCAAAACCATCACGGAAACAGCCTGTACCGATACCAAATGGGTACGGAATCGCAAGGTCACCACAGCTTGGAGGGCAGCTTGGCTGTGTGCTTGCTATACTAGTACTTGGATATGCGAGAGCCAGAACTAGAAGAGTGGCCACTAGAAACATTTTAGTAGTGATGAAGAGAAATATCATATGTTAATTGCGCGTACACTTGGGAGGGCAAGAGGAATATATATGTCGATACAAAACTAGAGCATTTATGTGATAGAAAACAAGAGGGTTTATACACTTCCAGCCTATATATGTTGCACGGCAGCACGGGTGCGGATGCGGGCATCGTATCGGATAAGATGCGGGTGCGGAGATACGTTATTTTAAAAAAAACTAGAATACGAGAATATATATAGAATAATAAAAAAATCACATTATATATTAAAATGTTCGATTTTGTTTACATTCAACTACCACTATAGATGCATGTTATTCAGTACTTTGTTCTAAATAATGATATATATTGCTATGTAGGTTTTAGAAGTAATTAAAATTAAATTAAGTTTGTTCTGTAAGAATTCAAGATGCTGTTCTAATTTAGTATATCTTACTATAGGAATCAATAGATATAATATCATAGATGATAAGTAGAGGTGGCAGAACCCGACGCGACTCGAGAAACCCGAACCGACCCGAGAAACCCGCCCAACTCGGCCCGACCTGAACCCGACCCGATCCGATATTTTGATAAAGTCAAACTACCCAAACCCGACCCGACCCGACCCGAGATGATCCGTCATCCGAGACGAAGCGACACATGAGCGCGCGACCTGAGCCCGACCCGACCCGACCCGACCCGACCCGAGACGACCGTTAACCCGAGATGGCGCGACACATGAGGACCCAAGCCTGACCCGACCGGATCCGAGACGACCCGTAACCCGAGATGAAGCGACACATGATGACCCGAACCCGACCCGACCCGACCCGACTTGACCCGATACAACTTGTAAATTGATCTAATTCTATTTTGTCAACATCATAATCTAATTTTACTAACAAATTCACATCATAGAAAGTCAAGATTTACTTTTACAATTCAATAACGCGACCTGATCTTGCCCGATTGAACTTAAAACTCAAAATAATACTTGAAAGTTGTCGGTGCAACCCGACCCGAATTCGACCCGACCCAAGACCTGAAAGTTGTCGATGCAGCCCGACCCGAAACCCGAAAAAGATCGACGCAACCCGACCCGACCACACCCGACCTGATTCCAACCCGACTATTGTAAACGGTCAAACTAACCCGACCCGACCCAGCCCGACCCGAACCCGCCCGACCGACCCGACTTGCCACCTCTAATGAAAAGTCAAGATTATAAAGCTATTTCTTAGCTTTCCAACGCACTTTGAATCAACTTAATCGGAGTTCGAATGTAGGACTTATAACCAAAATACTGATTGTTGCGCACTGAAAAATATTTCAGCTGTATCGTGTGTCGTATCTGAGCCGTATCCTGTCGTATCCCGACCGTATCCTACCGTATCCTGTCGTATTTCAATATTAAAATAATACAATACGTCACGTGAAGTATCCGATGCGTATCGCATCCGTATCGCACACGTATCCTCGTGAATACGTATCCGATAAGTGACACGACATGATTTAGAGTATCCGGTCAACCTAGCTTCCAGCTGATCCCTTAACAAATGAGGAGTGATGCCTTTATTCTTTTATAGCATTAGTTAAAGAGAAAATTTATGGTGAAAATGTTTGTATCGGACCGAGATGCAAATGATTTTCTTTTTAGGGGAAAAGGGAGGGGGTTAGTATCATTTGATTGTGCACGTGATTTTAACGATTGGATCAATTATTTAGATGCGTGACAGGGACTGAACAGCTAGCGACAGCTAGCTACACATAGGAGTAGCTTATATTTTGTTCACGTCTAGCGAGTAGCGACACCTATGAGTAGCTTACATTAAGATTTTTTGTTCTTTCGATTTTCATTATATCAATTAAGATGAGCCTGCTTGATGTTAATTTTTTTTCTTTCACAGCTGGCGAGTCAAGATTCAAGAACCAGTCAAGTCCCATATTCTATATCTAAATATGTAAACTGTTTGAGTTTACTAAAATTAACTACTAATTTAATAGAGTAATTATAACAACTCTTCTTAATCTTCTTCTTACAAGTTTTTCAATAAATAACAAAAATAATTAATGCTCTGCTCTGTCCATTTCGGTCCGTTCTATTATTTTCGCTATGTATGCTCCACTGCATATCTTTATATAGAAAAATCTACATGCTCAGATCAAAGAAATTAAGAAAGAAAAGAGAATAAAGGAAAAAGACAAAAAAAAATTGAACTCTCTTCTCTCTCGGCGGAACCTAGGCGATTCTAGATTCGGGCAGGGGAGGTCACCACCGACCTTCCCCCGCTGCCCCCTCCCCCCCTATTTTCTCTCTTTCCCTCTTCTCTTCTCGTTTCCCCCTCCCTCCTCCCCCTGGTCCCGAGAATCGTGGAAGGAGCAATCGACTTGGTGTCAAAAGACTGACAGATCTGAGGCTGACTGATCGACTAGATCGAGGCGATGGGTGTGATTGATGAGATGCGATGATGAATTGATTTCCT
Source organism: Eleocharis quinqueflora (assembly GCA_964058865.1). Lineage (NCBI taxonomy): Eukaryota > Viridiplantae > Streptophyta > Magnoliopsida > Poales > Cyperaceae > Eleocharis > Eleocharis quinqueflora. The sequence continues at coordinate 58,336 of CAXKVX010005116.1, forward strand.
CGAAGAAGTTCTAGCTGATCGATTGAAGCTGCAGAGGTGACTAGTGCCCTGAGCGAGTGCCTGATGCTGACGTCTCTGACACCGATCTGTCGGAGACCTATACTGCAATCGACTTCAAATCTGATTCTCAGATCTATTGTGATGCATCTTGAGTCTCGCTCACGATAAAAGCAGGCATCGAGAAAGGGAAAACTCCCAGTCGGATCTGACGAAGAGGAGATGAAATCAAGAACATATCGAAATGAAGCCAGACCGAAATTAGAAAGCGATGGCGGTAGTTGTGGCAGGGGGTACTGGATCAAAAAGATAAGGTACGGGTCTGTCAGAGGGGTGGTGCCAAGGTGGCTGAGATCGGTATGTGTTTCATTGAGCATGTCGTCGGGTAGACCTTGGCTTTCAGACCCAGTTGAGGAGAAGGTTATTCGTGCCTTGCTCACGATAACGGCAAGGCAACGACGGAGCTTGCAAAGCTCTGAAATCGGAGATGAGACGAGGGGGAGACTGCGACAACAGCCTGGTGAGACCAGCTCGATTTCAGATGCTGAGGCGGTGTTAGATAGGCGCAAGACTAGAGAGATCGAACTGACGAGGAAGTTGGAGCTCAGATTCAGTAAGATGGCTGTCGGTGAATGGTTGCATGAGGGATGTTTGCGTAGAGAGCAAACATCAGAGATGGTAATGGTGTAGATCCGAGCTCCTGTTGTGAGGCGCTCCTTTGAAGGTGCTGGAACCGCTGAGGGTGGTATAGGCTCTGATTTGATGGTTAGGACTGGTACAGGTAGCATAACTGATACTGCAATCAGTAAGCTGATACGCCAGAGGATGAATGGGAATGGAGATAACTAATAACCTAGGCGGCCTAGGTTATGATCAATTTTTCGTTTAAATAACAATTAGGAACTAGTTTGCAAATCTTCTCAAATCACAATTTCAATTCACAACTATTCAATTGAATATGCGGAAGCGTAATACCAACATAACAAGATTAACTAAACAATTCTAATAAGCAAATCACTCAAATGTCAACACAATTCAATTCACTAATTCCTAAAAGAGCAATTCAAGTGCAATTAATCACAAAGCAACTAGGAATTAATAAAATTGAAATAAAGAAAGGTGAGAAGATGGCTCAGTCGCGTGTTGACGGAGTTCGGCTTGCACTATGAGGCCATGCCTACTCTCCGGGTCCCCCGCTTCTTGCGGTAATAAGCCCGGTCCGCTCCACTAATGAAAAATCCGTACAAAGGTGAAATCCAATTCTCTTTACACACACCGGTAGAGTAATTGGACCCAAAAAGATTCACACGGTTCACAATTAAGGAGACTAAGACAAATAGATAATAGAGCACTAATCTAACAACACCACTAATCTCTCAACAATCAATGGAACAATTTGGCTAAATAAAATTGGGAGATTGTGAAATGGATTTAGCCATTTAGGTATGAGCTCAAGTGCACAACAATGGCTGCTGGAAGGTGTTTTGTTTTGCTAAAAGTTTCAGTAAATAAAAGTGAAGAAGATGGTCCCCTTTTATACCTTTTCATTTCTGCACAAAATTAGGTTTTCGGAACATAGCGTTATAACGCTATCATGAGTCAGGACAAAATTTTGTGACGTTAGATTTGTATTTTTGTGCAGGTTGTACTTCGCGTTATAACACCATGCTATGTACAAAACATAGCGTTATAACGCAAGTCCAAGTCAGGACAAAGTTTTGTGACGTTTGAATTTTGAACTAGCGTAACAACGCTAAATGTGGCGTTATAACGCTAGACCAGAATTTCCAGTACTTAGAAGATTTAGCCAACTTTGAGCACATTAGCGTTATAACGCCAACTCTTTAGAAATTTGGTTGAAAAACATGTTTTTGAGCAAAATGATGTTTTTGAGAAAATTAAATTCATCATGATGATCTTATACAATATTTAAGACTTAATTTTAAGCATTTGGAATTTTATCTGATCATTTAATATTTTAAAATGAGGTTCCAAAACGCAACAGATCAGGACTTAACCGATTTGGCCAAGTACTTGACTCTGGCGTTATAACGCCAAACTTAGAGTTATAACGCTACCATTCAGGACTTAGCCAATTTGGCCAAAAACCTGACCCTGGCGTTATAACGCTAGCCGTAGCGTTATAACGCTAGCCGTAGCGTTATAACGCTAACTCTCTCGAGTTTTGGTGAAAATTTTGCACTTTTGCAAAATAATGTTTTTGGAAAAATGAATTTTACATTCATAAACTTTAGCAATATTTAAGAGGTATTTTTGCTATTTTGGAATTTATTGTTGTCTTAGTCTATTTTAAAACTCAATTTTAAAATCTTATAATTATGGCGTTATAACGCCTTACTTGGCGTTAATAACGCCAAGTACAATGTTCTTTGTACTTAGCCATTTCGCAGAGTTGGTGCACTCTGGTGTTATAACGCCAAGTTTGGCGTTATAACGCTAATGTGTATTTTGTTCTGAATTTTGCTATTTGCATTTAACTCCCAATTTTAAATAACCAAAGTTCTAAAGAGTTAAACCTATATTCTTCTATAATTTCTTGAGATCTTCAGCTCTTAATTCCTTGGTTTAACTCCCCTTGCTTAATTTGATCTTGCTTCGAATATCCTGCATCAAATCTCACAAATTTTGATGAGATAACACGTAGTTTTGCAAATCAACAAACTTGAGAAATGGTTTGAGTCAACAATCTCCCCCTTTTGTTGATTTACAAAACCCTAAATCATATGTGCACAAGTGATGAAAAGAGATTAAGAGTTTGTGCACATATAAATCATTCTCCCCCTTTTTGAAAATCATACAAAAGGGCTAAATTTTAAATTTGGTTTTGAAAATTGTTAAGCTCCCCCTCAAATTGTGCATTGTGAAAGTCTTGAATAATATTGTAATGTAGACATATGATCGTTGGTTTTAGCAAGGCTCACCCTCAAATCATGCACATTCCAAAAAGAATTTTGTTCAAAATTAGACTCATTTTGCAAGGCATTATTACATGTGCTCCCCCTCAATTCATATATCTCAATCTTTGAAACTCAAAGTGTTCAATTACACGCGTATATAAGTAAGAGTCTAGCAAGCAAGCATATCACACGCATCATATAGAAACATAGCAAACAACTAATATTACCACATTTGTTCAGAAATAGTCATGACATGTTCGTGAAAACATACACAATAAAATAACAAACAAGGCAACAAACATAACACATAAGTTCATCACAACAAGCATAGCAAACAACATCTAAAACAAGAAAACTAATCTAGAACAATAAACCTAAGCATGAGGCTCATTCCTCTCGTGCCTCACCCATCTCGGTGTCCTCATGCACCGGCTCCACGGCTTCACTAGCTTGTGCCACCTCACCTTGCGAAGCGCTTGAAGACCCAACAATTGGTCTTCTCTTCCTCTCCGAAATTTCGGGCCCGAGACGCTCTACCATTTTGATCTTGAAGTTAACATGATCTTGGTAGAATTGTTTGTATTGCCCCCCTCATCCAACCTTGAAACTCAGTGTTTGAGGCGTAATAATTCGCTTGACATGCTTCCATCGCACTCATCCTATTTCCCATTTGTCCCATGCTTTCTTCCATATCTACTTGCCGCTTCTCCATACGGTCATTTTGCACTTGGATATTTTTCAAGGCGGCAAGAATCGCTTGAATGTCCTCGGTGTTGGATGGAGCAAAGGCTTGGGTTTGAGAGGTTTGGCCTTGTGGTTCGGTTGGTCCTCGGGATTGGGATCGGTATATTGGTTGATTGCCGCATTTGGTTTCTTTATCCACCGATTCAAGGGGTTGGATTGATTTATCCCTTACTCTTTTGCCTCGGTATCCGCATCGGTGTCAATTAAAATCTAACCAATAGATGTCATATGGTCCAAAAGTTTTGAGCGGGGGTTAGTTCTAGGGACTTGGGTAAAAGAATGCCATTTGCCTTAATGATCTTGTGTACTAGGTGGGCATAAGGCAAGCTTTTGGAGGGATCGGTGTAAGCACCTTTCATGTGCCGGTAAATAATGTAGGGTATGTTAAACCGGCGTTCATTGAATGTGAAGAGGTGCTTGAGGAAGAAAACAAGAGTCTTGATTAAGAGCAAGTTCGATGCTTCTTCTGGCTCCATCTCGCCAACTAGATCCCATTCGTATCTCACTCAACTCGAGAAAGACGCACGAGTGAATCATAAATCCTCTCCCTCTTCCACATGACAGGTCTTCCTTCGAAAGGTAGACCTATGAGCTCACTCAATTATCTATCTAACTAAGGATAGACCGTGAATGACTCAAGATTGGTCTTGTATTTGGCTTTGGGGGTTAGGATGTTGTTAAGGAAAATGTATGGTACCCTATGCACGATTGGCAACTTGGTTGAGTAAGCGGCCATATTAAACCATTGTTGGTAGAGGATTACCGGTCCTCCTCTACCGGCCACTTCTTCATGATGTATACTTCATCACCCTCATTTGCTAACCCTATGACTTGAGCAATTGAGTCGAGGGTGATATGTATTTCCCTACCCCCCAAATAGGTAATCAACGAGTGGCGTTCTTCGCCAATTTGGAGATTTGCATAGAAAGCTCTTACCAATGTCTCGTTGAAGGGTTCGTCGCATTCGAGAAGAGGCCTCCAACTCCAATGGTTGATGTATTGCTCCACTAGGTTGCCTTCCCACTCCGGGAGCTCAGCCGTGACGCATGTAGTAGTAGCATGTGGCGATTGCTCGGTTTTTTGTCCTGGAGAAATTCACGAAGGCATCCTCGTCTTGAAAGAGGTATCGGTTGCCCACAGCAATCTTCATGTTTGGCTTGACGCGTGGTTGCTGATATGCGGCTGGTGCAGCTGCGGGAGCAGGTTGGTCGGTGATAGGCGAAAGGGAAAGGAAGTCAGAGAGAGGGAAGTCATCGTTTGAGTCCCCGTCATTTCCGGCTTGGCTAGTATAGCCCTGCGACGGATGAGGAGCTTCTTTCCATGAGAGGCCATTTCTAGGGTTTTGGTGGGAGAAGGAGGTAGAGGAGGTTTTGTTGAGTTTTGGGTAGAGAATTGAGAAGAGGGTGAGGAGGAGAGGTGAGATTTTGAGAGAAAAGAGAGTTTGGAGTAGAGGAGAGGGAGTATTTTGGAGAGATAGAAGCTAGGGTTTTGAGTTCTCACGGTTTGTAGAAGAGGAAGGGATGGTTTGGGAGAGAGATTTGGAGGAGAAGAAGAAGGGTCGATTTTAATCTGTATTGAGTTTCTGGCAACTTAGCGTTATAACACCAACTTTTGGCTTGAGGATAGCGTTATAACGCCAGATAGCAGTGCATCAGGATAGCGTTATAACGCTGGAAATGGAGTTATAACGCCAAAGTAAGGGCAAAACTGGAAATTGGTTTTGGGACATACTATGGCGTTATAACGCCAATTTAAGCGTTATAACGGTATCTGTCTGCGTTTTGGCTGAAAGAACTTAAGTCACAGGTCACACATAGTGTTATAACACTTCATCTAGCATTATAACGCTATACTTAAATTGTATAGCTAGTTCTCACGTTGCGCCTGATTTGGCGTTATAACGCTATACTGTGCTGAGTTCAGTTTTCCCTGCTGAACTTCATCTCAACTCATAGACTTGCTTGCTGTGTTGTTTTGACACAATTATACATCTACTTAGGACTCAATTTGGGGTTTAAATAGTTTAGTTTAGTTCTAGCATACCCAACTTGAATCTCAACTCACAAAATTGTTGTGTATTTAAGGGTTTTGTAAAAATATCCGCTATTTGATTGTTGGTAGCTACATGAACCAATTCAATATCGCCCCTTTCGATGTGGTCATGAATGAAATGATGTCGGATGTCTATGTGCTTAGTGCGTGAATGCAAAACGGAGTTCTTTGACATTTGAATAGCGCTAGTGTTGTCACAAAAGATAGGTACCTTACGAAAGTGCAAGTTATAATCGTTCAAGGTATGTGTCATCCAAAGGATTTGAGTGCAACAACTACCCGCCACAACGTACTCCGCCTCCGCGGTTGAAAGAGCCACGGAGGTTAGTTTTCGGCTATACCAAGACACAAGTGAACCACCAAGAAATTGACATGTTCCGCTTGTGCTCTTTCGGTCCATTCAGTCACCGGCAAAATCGGCGTCAGTATACCCTATCAAACTTAGTTATGTTTGTCTACCATACCAAAGACCGAAATTTAGTGTACCCTTGACGTATTTAAGAATTCTTTTTACGGCTATTCCATGGGACTCTTTGGGATTGGCTTGAAATCTAGCACATAGACACACGACATACATAATATCCGGCCGACTAGCCGTTAAATAAAGTAAACTACCTATCATAGCTCGGTATTGTGAGATGTCCATCTTTTGTTTGCTCTCATCCGAGTCAAGATTCACATTTGTTTCCATAGGTGTTTTACTCGACTTGCCTTCCTCCATGCCAAACTTTTTGATGAATTCTTTCGCATACTTCGTTTGGCTTATGAAGATGCCTTCCGGTGTTTGTTTGATTTGAAGACCCAAGAAGAACGTGAGCTCTCCCATCATGTTCATCTCAAATTCACTACTCATCAAAGAAGCAAATTATTTTGCAAGTGTCGCGTTAGTAGAACCAAATATGATATCATCAAAATAAATTTGTACTAATAATAAATCATGGCCTCTTTTCTTTGCGAATAATGTTGTATCATTTTTGCCCCTAACAAACTCATTTGCAATTAGAAAGAGCTCAATCGACCATACCATGCTCTAGGTGCTTGTTTGAGTCCATAAAGATCTTTATCAAGTTTGTACACATGGTTTGGTAGCATTGGATCAACAAAGCCGATTGGTTGATGAACATAAACTTCATCTTCTATGAATCCATTTAGAAATGCACTCTTAACATCCATTTGGTATAGGATAAAGCCTTTGTAAGAGGCATAAGCTAAGAACATCCGAATGGATTCAAGACGAGCAACGGGTGCAAAGGTCTCATCATAATCTAAACATTCTCTTTGTCTAAAACCTTGAGCAACCAATCTAGCTTTGTTTCTAATCACATTTCCCTCTTAGTCCTTTTTATTTCTATACACCCATTTTGTACCAATGATGGTTATATTCTTTGGTTTAGGTACAAGTTGCCATACTTTACTTCTCTCAAATTGGTTCAATTCCTCTTGCATGACCAAAATCCAATCGGGGTCTTGATTGGCTTCCTCAAATTTTGTTGGTTCAATTTGTGACACAAATGCACAATGAGCAATTATTTGGTTAATACCCGACCTTGTTCGAACCCCTTCCCTTGGATCCCCAATTACATTTGAAAGAGGGTGAGAGTTTACTTCCCTTAAGTCTTGTGGAATTTGATAACCTTGTTGAGGTGTTGTGGTGCCATCTTCGTTTTCATCAACCTCGTTCAAGGCATTGATTCCGTCACCTCCTCCTTGATTTTGTTCATTGATCGGTTCATGTTGAGGTGCCCCATCGTTGTGAGTTTCTTGCTCAACCACCATGTTTCTTCTCTCTTGGTTCTCATTATTCACTTCTTGTCTTGAATCATCAACTCCTACATTGTCAAGGCTACTAATCTCAGCCCGAACATTAGCACTTTCATTGAACTTAACATTGATGGACTCAACAATTATGTTTTGAGATAGCACATAGATTATATATGCCTTACTAGTCAATTAATACCCTACGAATGTGCCTTCAAATGATTTTGGGTCAAATTTGTTCGTTCTTTGAGATTGGTCTAGTACAAAACATTTGGAACCAAAAACCTTGAAATATGAGATATTAGGCTTACGACCCATCCACAACTCGTATGGTGTTTTCATAAGGATGGGTCTAAGACCAATTCGGTTAATTACATAACAAGCCGTGTTAACCGCTTCGGCCCACAAGGACTTCGGAAGTGAGGAGTCATTTAACATGGTTCTAGCTAATTCTTGTAGAGTTCGATTTTTTTTTCAACAACCCCATTTTGTTGAGGCGTCCTAGGAGCCGAATATTCATGCCTATAACCCCTAGTTGAACACAATTCATCAAATTGAGCATTTTCAAATTCCCCACCATGATCACTTCTAATCTTGTTCATTTTCAATCCTTGTTCATTTTCAACCCTATTGCAAAACTCAACAAATCGTTCAAACGTCTCATTCTTATGACTTAAGAAGAGACACCAAGTTAACCTACTATAATCATCAACTATGACACACACATATCATCTTCTACCAAGACTTAGCACATTAATTGGACCAAACAAGTCAATATGTAGCAATTGTAATGGTTGGTTGGTAGATACCATGTCCTTAGATTTAAAGTTAGACTTAGTTTGTTTACCTTTCAAGCAAGCTTCACATACATGATCCAACTCAATCTTGCTCAACGGTAATCCTCTTACTAAGTCATGCTTAATTGCATTCTTGATTGTATCTACACTTAAATGAGCTAATCTCCTATGCCAAAGCCAGATTGGTTAGTTATAGCACTAAAACATAGTTCACCTTGATCAAAATGGTTGAGGTACAAATAGTATACACCATTTTGACGTTTTTCTTGGTAAATTAATTCATTGGTTTTGCAATTCATTAGATAACAAGCATTTGAGTCAAATTTCACATGATAACCAGCATCACACAATTGGCTTATACTAAGTAAGTTATAGTTCAAACCATCTACTAAATAGATATTTGAAATGGATAGATTTTGGTTACCAACCGAACCTATACCTATAATCTTACTCTTTCTTTGATTACTACCAAATGTAACGGATCCCCCATAATGAGATTTTAGGGATATAAAATTTGATTTGGACCCGGTCATGTGATGAGAACATCCACTATCTATTATCCAATCATTTTCTTTATGTGTTGACATCAAGCAAACCTACAAGATAATGCATCAGTAATAATCAACACATAAAATTAAACTCTCCCTAAATGTTTGACAATTATGAATCTATGGGGAATATGCAAGACAACACCTTACATGTTGAGTTTAGGAACCCAAACAACCTTCTTCAAGTTGTTTTCGTTCCTAAACCCACACTCAAGAGATATATGCTCATGTTTGCAACAATAGTTGCAAAACGCACTAGTTGGAGGGTTGATGCGTTCCTTAACAAACTGATTTGTGTAGTCATTTTTGAGTTCTTGAGCTTAACTCCTAGGTTTAGGTGATTGAATTATGTGAGTTTTGTAGTTGTGTGAGAAATTTTCATGTTGGAAAGCAACTCTTGGTTTCTCAATTTGTTAAGAACCAATATAAGCATGATTGGTACCTTTGATCACATACCGCCACCCGGTTGGTTCCCTATGGTAAGTATTCTTGAACCAAAATGGATCAAAATACCTAGGTGTTGGTTTATTCTAGGTGTGGTTACCATTTCTAAACCTATACCTATATGCATGATTTGGTACATTGCTCGGTTTTTGGTATCTAGAACCTTTGCCCTTGCTACCTTGAGTTTTCTTTACTTTTTCTTTTGGATCCTTAGGATTGTTAGATGAAAAAGATGGTGAACTCTTCTTAAATCCTAGACCCGATTTATCATGAGGTTTTTGTCCATCAAACATTCGACTTAAATCCATCCTTGTGCTACTCTTCAATGCACAAGTGGATTTTAAGGATCCGATTTCCTTTTCCAAATTTTCTTTATCAAGTTTTAAATTTACAAAAGTTTCAATGTGTTTATCACAAACCTTTGCCTTGGTTTCAAATTCATTTACCTTGGACTCAAGCTCAAGAATACTATTATTTAAACTCCCAATTTTACCATCTCTACTCATTATGGCATGACTAGCTTCAATTAGAAGTTTGCTTAACCTAAGAATTTCAAGTTTCAAAGAGTTTTCATTAACTTGATTGCTTGTGTCACTAGTAGTATACTCATCATCATCATCTGATTCATCATCGGATGGAAGTCCTAAACAAAATTTAACCTCATTTGAGTTTAGAGATACCTTTGCCTCATCGGATGAGGTTGAAGCACTATAGTCATCTTTGGACTCTTCATCTTCTGTTTTCTTCTCCTCTATCGGTTGTTCTTCCTCCATCGGTTTTGCTTCTTCCATTGGTTGTGCGTCTTCTAACGGTTTCTCTTCTTGTCCTTTATCCTCTTTCTCAATTCGAGCAAGTGTGAATCTCTTGATGAGTTCAATTACTCCCGGATCGGTAACTTGGTTCTTTGATATGATAGCATCAAGATCGACCTTCTTCTTGGTCTCCTCATTATCCTCCATGTGGCACTCATCATCAACTATTGCTATGAGTGCATAGGGTGTTTGAGGGTCATTTGATTGTTCCGCTACACACTCATCTCCTTCACAATCTTCTTCTTCCCAAGTCTCGGCTTGCATAGCCTTGGGATTCCTCCTACCCTTAAATCCATCTAGTTTTTGTCCCCCTCTTTGATCTTGTCTCTCAATTCCATCTTGAGTTTTCATTTGTGGAAACAATCTATAGCAAATGTGAATTGTATGACCTTCTTTGTCACACATCAAACATACTAATCTCTTTCCCTCTTCTTCCCTTTTTGAATTGAGCCGTCTTTCGTATGCGAATAGACCTTGGATCATTTTGGTGAGTATCGGTATCTCTTGTGATCTTGCCCAAAGTCTTTGAAAGGGTTGGTCTCAATTTGGTTTTTAGTATTGGAGGATGAGGGGTTGGTGTATGATGAAGGGTTGTGGTAGGATTTGGAGTTGTTATATGGCCTTGAGTTTTGTGCCGCTAGTGCAACGGGTTTGTGACCTTGATCTTCTCCTATTTGACGAAGAGTTTCCTCAAAGGTTTTGAGAAATGAGTAAATCTCTTCGGAAGTGAATGGCACCTCTCTAGCATTATGCATTGCTTCCAAGGAGCTCATGTAACCTTCCAATGATGGCATTCTCATCATAATCCTTATGAGCTTGCTAGCCACTTTGCAAGGTGTCAACGAGTCACCTATTTCAACAAAATCATTGATCAAAAGAGTTAGCCTAGTGTACATATCCTCAATAGATTCATCATCTCCAATCCTGAAGTTTTCAAATAAGGATTGGAGACCGGCACCCCTAGACCGTTTCAACAAGTCATTTCCCTCATATTTCCTCATTAGGGCATGCCACATATCATATGCATTAATGGCTTCACCAAAGATCGGTATAATTGACTCATGCACCGATGCCAAAATTGCATTTACTGCTTGGTCATTTTGTCTCTTTTTCATAAGAGATGGTATGGTTAATTTGTTATCCGGGCTATATTCCGATACAAACTTGGTTGTGACCACCTCTAAGAGGTCCATGATACCTAGATAGTTAATCATGCACCTCTTCCAATACCCAAAGTTCTTACACCCTTACCCCAACACGGGAGGTGAAGAAACATGCCTAAGTGGGTTGGCCATTTGGTAGGTATGACAATTGATCTTAGCTTGTAATTAAGAAGGTTCCTAACTATCAAGCACAACACCGCTCTAATACCATTTTGATAACCTAGGTGGCCTAGGTTATGGTCAATTTTTCGTTTAATTAACAATTAGGGACTAGTTTGCAAATCTTCTCAAATCACAATTTCAATTCACAACTATTCAATTCAATATGCGGAAGCGTAATACCAATATAACAAGATTAATTAAACAATTCTAATAATCAATTCACTCAAATGTCAACACAATTCAATTCACTAATTCCTAAAAGAGCAATTCAAGTACAATTAATCACAAAGCAACTAGGAATTAATGAAATTGAAATAAAGAAAGGTGAGAAGATGGCTCAGTCGCGTGTTGACGGAGTTCGGCTTGCCCTATGAGGCCACGCCCACTCTCCGGGTCCCCAGCGCCCCCACTTCTTGCGGTAATAAGCTCTGTCCGCTCCACTAATGAAAAATTCGTACAAAGGTGGAATCCAATTCTCTTTACACACACCAGTAGAGTAATTGGACCCAAAATGATTCACACGGTTCACAATTAAGGAGACTAAGACAAATAGATAATAGATCACTAATCTAACAACACCACTAATCTCTCAACAATCAATGGAACAATTTGGCTAAATAAAATTAGGAGATTGTGAAATGGATTTAGCTATTTTGGTATGAGCTCAAGTGCACAACAATGGCTGCTGGAAGGTGTTTTGTTTTGCTAAAAGTTTCAGTAAATAAAAGTGAAGAAGATGGTCCCCTTTTATATCTTTTCATTTCTGCACAAAATTAGGTTTTCAGAACATAGCGTTATAACGCCAAGTTCTATAAAAAACATAGCATTATAACGCTATCATGAGTCAGGACAAAAATTTGTGATGTTAGATTTGTATTTTTGTGCAGGTTGTACTTCGCGTTATAACGCCATGCTATGTACAAAACATAGCATTATAACGCAAGTCCAAGTCAGGACAAAGTTTTGTGACGTTTGAATTTTGAACTAGCGTTATAACGCTAAATTTAGCGTTATAACGCTAGACCAGAATATCCAGTACTTAGAAGATTTAGCCAACTTTGAGCACATTGGCGTTATAACGCATGGGATGGCGTTATAACGCCAACTCTCTGAAAATTTGGTTGAAAAACATGTTTTTGAGAAAATTAAATTCATCATGATAATCTTATACAATATTTAAGACTTAATTTTAAGCAATTGGAATTTTATCTGATCATTTACTATTTTAAAATGAGGTTCCAAAATTTGCACCGTTCTAGCGTTATAACGCTACACTTGGCGTTATAACACTACACTTGGCGTTATAACGCTACACTTGGCGTTATAACGCTAGAGATCAGGACTTAACCGATTTGGCCAAGTACCTGACTCTGGCGTTATAACGCTACCGTTCAGGACTTAGCCAATTTGGCCAAAAACCTGACCCTGGCGTTATAACGCTAACTCTCTGGAGTTTTGGTTAAAATTTTGCACTTTTTTGCAAAATAATGTTTTTGGAAAAATGAATTTTACATTCATAAACTTTAGCAATATTTAAGAGGTATTTTTGCTATTTTGGAATTTATTGTTGTCTTAGTTATTTTAAAACTCCATTTTAAAATCTTATAATTCTGGCGTTATAACGCCAAGTACAATGTTCTTTGTACTTAGCCATTTCGCAGAGTTGTGCACTCTGGCGTTATAACGCCAAACTGTGTATTTTGTTCTGAATTTTGCTATTTGCATTTATCTTCCAATTTTAAATAACCAAAGTTCTAAAGAGTTAAACCTATATTCTTCTATAATTTCTTGAGATCTTCAGCTCTTAATTCCTTGGTTTAACTCCCCTTGCTTAATTTGATCTTGCTTCGAATATCCTGCATCAACTCTCACAAATTTTGATGAGATAACACGTAGTTTTGCAAATCAACAAACTTGAGAAATTGTTCGAGTCAACAATCTCCCCCTTTTGTTGATTTGCAAACCCCTAAATCATATGTGCACAATAGGGTTTAAAAAAAATTCGGGCGGGTCTACCCGCCCGTGCCCGATTCTTACCCGTGCCCGGATCCGCCCGGATCCGCGGATCCCGGATCCACGGATCTATCACGGGTCGGGTTGGTCCCAAATCCTCCAAACCCGTCCAAACCCGTGCCCGTGTAGACCCGTGCCCGACCCGTGGACCCGTGGACCCGACCCGTGGATCCGACCCGTAGATCCGTGCAAAAATTCAAAAAAATTCAAAAAAATTCAAAAAAAATTCAAAAAAAAATCAGAAAAATTCGAAAATATATATATATATATTAAAATAATGTGCAGTTTTATATTCAAAAATTCAAAAAAAATAAAAAAAATTCAAAAAAATTCAAAAAATTCAAAAATTTGGACGGATCCGACCCGACCCGCCCGGATCCGTGCCCGACCCGTCTGGACCCGCCCGGGTTTATCACAGGTCGAGTTGGGGGTTTTGGATTCGGACCCGTGCATACCCCCCCGTCGTACCCGTGGATCCGCCGTATCCGTGGATCCGTGGATCCGGACGGGTCGGATCCACGGGTACCCGACCCGCCCCGTTTTGAGAACCCTAGTGCACAAGAGATGAAAAGAGATTAAGAGTTTGTGCAAATATAAATCATTCTCTCCCTTTTTGAAAATCATACAAAAAGGCTAAGTTTTAAATTTGGTTTTGAAAATTGTTAAGCTCCCCCTCAAATTGTGCATTGTGAAAGTCTTGAATAATATTGCAATGTAGACATATGATCGTTGGGTTTAGCAAGGCTCACCCTCAAATCATGCACATTCCAAAAAGAATTTTGTTCAAAATTAGACTCATTTTGCATGGCATTATTACATGTGCTCCCCCTCAATCATATATCTCAATCTTTGAAACTCAAAGTGTTCATTCACTACAAGAAGATAAGTTATTAGCATTCGAGAGATCAGATGCAATAAAGGCTATTTCCAATCGAAAATTGATGCTAACGACCTTTACCATCAGGAGGTGGATGCACAGCTGCGGATGAGAATACGTTTGATGGTGATAAGTATTTGCATCCGACGAGTTATTTGCATCAGCGATTCATTTACATCATACAAGACAGATGCAAAATCTAATGTCATTTTCATTAGCTCCCTGAAGCAATTATTTGTTTTTTGCAAGAAGATTACTGATGCAATTGTCTACGCTAGCATCAACTTTACTGAAACAAATGTGTCTTCATTGTATCACAATTTTGTCTTTTGATACCTTATTGCTAATGCAATTACTGATATTAGCATCTATTAATATGATGATAGTTTGTCTTGTTGCATCTGTTAAATTGTTGATATTTTATTTTATTTGCATCCATTAAAGCCATGGTATCTTCTCTTATTTGCATATGTTAAATTGATGATATCTTTTTGCACTAGCATAAACTAATAGGTACAATAAATAGTTCTCAACGCAATATTTCTAATCTTATTCTTCACAAAGCATTCATAAAAAAATTGTCCAATATCCCCAGTGAAACCAAAATCCCCCAAAAAAAAATCCAAACAACTTCTAAAATCTACTAAAATACTCACATCATCTAACTGTCAACTTACTTGAGTATTTCATCTTTGACAGGTCAAACATTGAACTCGCAAAAATAAAATTACAAGTTTGAAGCAACAAAGAACATAAATGTCCTTAATCCTAACTTTGACCTGAAAACAAACATCAAAACAAAATGTGCATAGATACATTCAGGCCTCATATGTAATTCAATCATTAATGACCAGATGTTCTTAAAAAAAACTTAAAAGTTACCAGTATTTGGTTTATTTATGTAACACCGCAAAAATGCAAAATTCAAAATTAGAAGTTCATAACAAGAGAAGAGACAAAAATATATCAGAAAGGGTAAAATCTTACCAAAGTAGCAACGCTTGTTTGCAGCCTTTGCCTTGTCGAGTATCTTGTCAAGATCCTATTTGTTCTTGCTTACAACCTTGTCAATTAGCCCTTTCTGCATTAAAAAAATAAAATAAAGAATTCAACTAAGTTATAGTGGACAAATATTCAACAAGAACTGAGAAAGGAGCCTCACTAAATTTTCATGATATCGAAATTTGAAGTTCACCTGTACACTTTCTTTTTTCCTCGACTTATAATATACTTTTCTTTTCTTTTTCATTTTGCATTTTGCTTGTCTGTACCAAGTCCAAGTGTCGCACCTCACACATATTTTACCAGTATTGAATAGATACTAGTTGTAATTTGGTGTTTCTTTTTCTTGAGGCAGGCTCAGTAATTCTTCCACATATATTTCCACACACTTCTACTATTGCACATAATCAGGCTCTTAGATCAACTGTGTACCTGAGACTCTTATGGACTAAATTGATTTTTTTTCCTTGATCATCAATGCTGCTTCAGGTTCCTGTCAGCATTCAAGTAAGATCCAAATTGTTGGGGAAAAACTTGTTTGCAAAATAAACAAATTAACATAAAAACTCAGAAGGAATAAACCATAGCAACAATAATTACCTGAGATTTGTTAAGCTTACCAGTATTGAGGTCAGATTCTCCACATGCATTTTGGTAGTTTTCAATTAGTCTCTTATGTTTCTGTCATAACCTAAAGAAAAGTGAACGAATGCATTGGTGACTTGATAAAGATAAACACAAATCCAAGAAATAGAAAGCAACGAAGGCAAATAAATTATGTTTTTGGAGCTTTCATATATTTTTAATTCAATAGGTACTGGAAAAGGGTCTGCATTCGCGGTAAATAGATGAAGATGACTTGGGAACAGAAGATCTTTTTGAGTTAGTAAAACAACTATCTAATTAATTCACATAAAACAAAGAAAATCATTAACAAACAACTATCTAGATACATCTAATTATTCAGCAAAGGGCTCTTACCGAAGGATGAGGCGAGAAGATGAAGGGATTATGTGCCCACCAGCCTGTGCTGTGAGATTTGGCGAACTGACGAAGTGGCGATGGCAGTGATTGGTGAGGTTTCATCGCTCAAGCCATAAAGCAGAGAAGGAAATCACTCAAGGTCAAGTGGAAAGGAAAATCGTTCGATTCGTCTTTCGCTAGATCTGTGTGGATCCCTCTCGATGGGAGAGATGAACCATATGATAAGGCGAGAAGATATGGAAGACGATGAGCTTCGAACAAGGAATAGAACAGATCACGCAAACCTCGATGGCACCGCGAAGATCTGAGGAGGCGGCAATCAACCATCAGTTGTGCCATGACTAGCTCCGTTTTCTCCATCCATGGGTAGGCGCGATGCTGTTGTTGAGAGCAGCGAGGTGAGGTGAGGTTAGGGTTAGTGTGCAGCGGTTAGGGTTAGGGTGAGGTGAGGTTAGTGTGCAGCGGAGGAGAGGCCGCTCATTTTTGTTTCTTTATCCGTGCAATTGCATAGTTGTTTTTGTTTTTGTTCTATCTGTTTTGGAGGCAAAACTCCCTCCAATTTTTTGCCCAAATTCCAACAAAATTTGTATTTCTTCTTTTTTTTCCAAATTTCTGAGAAATTTTTCGTCTAAATATTCAACAGTGATCGTCCATTTCAGAAAATATGATATTATACATGTATAAAAAAACAATTGTTGTGAATATTAGTATGAATTATTTTGTATTTTAATTTTAATTTATTATATATTTTAATATATTAATATTCGTAAAATTAAAAAGTGCCACAAGTTCTATAAATTTTAATATTAATACATTTTTATTTTTTACTTTGTCATAACGGATATGCAAGGCGTTAAACGGGTTCTCAATGAGAAGAGTCAAAAGGCAGTGCAGAAGAAGGAATTGGTCGAGACTTGCGTTACAATAAATAGTAAGAAGGAGGAGGTGCGCGATAGTGGAGGAGAGGGGGTTCTGAAAATTTTATTATGGATTGAATCGATCTGTCAAATAGTAAGAAGAATCCAAAATATCTATAGAATAAAAAATAATATATTTGTTTGCATCCGCATAACGGATGTTACATCAACATAAAAATTAATATACTTATTTGTATCTATCGTCCTGATGTCAATCAACATTTCATTATTACTTGACTTTCACATTTTCAAAAATGTAAGTAATTATACTTATTTGCATCAGTCTATTAGATACAAATAATTTTTTGCATCAACCCGGCAGATATAAAATGCTCAAATCATAATTTTAAGGTCCGAAAAAATTTGGGCTGATGATAATAAAAATGTGCAGATGCAAATGACTACTTTCAGATGCAAATGCTGCACCTTCCTGTAGTGAATTACACGCGTATATAAGTAATTGAGTCTAGCAAGCAAGCATATCACACGCATCATATAGAAACATAGCAAACAACTAATATTACCACATTTGTTCACGCATAGTCATGACATGTTCGTGAAAACATACACAATTACAAACAAGGCAACAAACATAACACATAAGTTCATCACAACAAGCATAGCAAACAACATCTAAAACAAGAAAACTAATCTAGAACACTAAACCTAAGCGTGAGGCTCACTCCTCTCGTGCCTCACCCATCTTGGTGTCCTCATGCACCGGCTCCACGGCTCCACTAGCTTGTGCCACCTCACCTTGCGAAGCGCTTGAAGACCCAACAATTGGTCTTCTCTTCTTCTTTCTCTTCCTCTCCGGAATTTCGGGCCCGAGACGCTCTACCATTTTGGTCTTGAAGTTAACATGATCTTGGTAGAATTGTTCGTATTGCCCCCTCATCCAACCTTGAAACTCAGTGTTTGAGGGGTAATAATCCGCTTGATGTGCTTCCATGGCACTCATCATATTTCCCATTTGTCTCATGCTTTCTTCCATATCTACTTGCCGCTTCTCCATACGGTCATTTTGCACTTGGATATTATTCAATGCGGCAAGAATGACTTGAATGTCCTCGGTGTTGGATGGAGCAAAGGCTTGGGTTTGAGAGGTTTGGCCTTGTGGTTCGGGTTGGTCCTCGGGATTGGAATCGGTATATTGGTTGATTGCCGCATTTGGTTCCTGTATCCACCGGTTCAAGGGGTTGGATTGATTTATCCCATACTCTTTTGCCTCGATATCCGCATCGGTGTCAATTAAAATCCAACCAATAGAGGTCATATGGTCCTAAAAGTTTAGAGCGGGGGTTAGTTCTATGGAGATATCTTGATATTGTTTTGATATTGTTTTGGAGAATAGATAGGTTTAGATATTGGATGATAGGATTTGGATAGATATAAAACCTTATCTTTGAATTTGTATACTTCGTTTTTGTTAAAAAAAATGAAATGATGAGCGCTCTCCACTTATTTCAAAAAAAAAACATCAATCTCGATTCCGTTTAGCATATATCAAATCTACAAGCATCTAAACACATTGTCTTCTTATGGGAGAAGTTTTCCTCTGCTAGCATCACCTGCTTGGTGTTAGTTATTTCCTGCAACGCGGTGATGGTGTTAGTTGTTTACTGCACCGCCTGCCGACCGCTTCTTCAGATGTGGCTGAGGAGAGAGGGGAGGTATGAGTTCGAATGGTGATGGTTGCAATCTGCTGTTGTTCTTGTTCTGGTTGATCTGTCTTGTCTGTTGCATGTTATGGTTACATTTTTACCATATTGTCGGTGAAAATTTTAAATTCCAAAACAAATTAAAATTCAAGTGATCGTTACAATTAATAGTATCCAATGGGATATGGATATAATTTTTTTCGTAATGTTCTTCATGACTTCATAATTCATAAAAGATTTAAGATTTTTGTCATTTTTTTTGAGAAAAAGATGGAATCAGGTCTTCAAATTTTTATACTAATGATCACAAAGTATTTGATGACATGACATCATACCTACTTAATGCATTGTTCACTTCTTGTAAACAGAATATTATAATGAAATTTGAGGAATCAGACGCACATCTTTTTAAAAATGAAAAAAGAAACTGTTGTTTAAGAGACCCAACGAACTAACACAAGTCCAGCACGTCACTACTTTATTAAGAGTTTCGTACCAACTTGATGAACTTTATTCCCATAAAATTTGAGATAATGAATGTACTTCTTATTTATTTTGTAACTTGAAAAACAGAAAAAAGAGATAGGTTTTACGAACTTCAATTGGAGAATTATTTTTGAGTAAAACTCACCTAGGTATTGATGAGTTTAAAAAAAAAATTATTATATTGATTTCAAATGACAATTTCTACTTGCTTAACATAACATATCAAAATCTCATAACATACCATATTTGATATTTTTAGAATTTCAAATTTTTATTTTATTTTGTGATAAAGGATCATATTTAATATTAGAAAAATGACTCTTCTTTCTCGTCAATCTAGTTAGGAGATCACTCGTGCTAGTTATAGTTCAGACGTGTGTCGTTGTCTAGATCACATCAAAACTAACAGTTCAAATAGCCAAATACTAACAGAGAATAATCAGGTCAAATTAGAATCAACAGTTCAAATAGTCAAAAGTTCACACAGTATCATATCATATCAGAATCAACAGTTCAAATAACCAAGTGCTAACACAAAGTAATTGGATCAAATAAGAACCAACAAATCGAAACCCACATTCACATAACAAAGTGCTAACAACAAGATTAAGCCAACAGTTATCTATCAGCCAAGATTCAACTCTTATGCAATACAAAAGTTCTAAAGGCTTTAAAGAAATCAAAAGAAATCCTCGCTATATCATTTAATCCTTATTCTATCAATTAAAGCAATTTAGTGTTTAGATTTATCGAATGAAAAGGATAAGAGAGAAGGTGCAACGAGAGGAGAAAAAGATGGTAACAATTGTTGACGAGAGAAGAAAAACATGACAATGTTCGTCAGGTTGAAGGCTTTAACGAGAGGGATATGTGGAGGTCATGGATGACATAGATGATCTGGCTAGTTGAAGGCATCGGCGAGAGTTGAAAAACACGAGAACAGTTGTGTGTGTGTGTGTGTGTGTGTGTGGAGGTGGGAGTGGAGGAGAAAATACGAGAACATCTCTCTCTGCTAGAGGTGAAGGGTCCACACACGAAAGAGAGAGAGAAAGAAAGAGATGCAAGTTTTAAAGAGTTAGGATTGGAGATAGGCAACGATTATTTATAATAACCGTAGGTGTAGGTGAAGCTACGACGACAATTATTTAAGAATCAGTCTTAGAGTTTTAAAAAATATTCTAAAATGATAAGGCAACTATTGTTTTAAATAATATTGGTGTAGATTCATCTATGTCAACGGTATTTTAAACAATAGTTGTCTTGTCTTCGGAGATTTCTTTTTGCATTTCTACCAACAATTTTTAATAATCATTGTTTTATGAGACGAGGTTGTTAAATCCCTTTTTGGTTTATAGTGCTTGTATTAGCAGTGGCAGTAAGACATTAAATATATATAGAATGCTGTTCATGAAATTTCGTTTGTCAAATATTTATTTTTTTTTTCACTTTTTCAAAACCATGGCAAAGTCCCACTATATTAGTTTCTCAATCTCAGCGACAAGGAAAGTAGTGCCCGTTTCTTCTTTTAAATCTTTGCCTCATAGGTTTGGATAAATCAAAGTCAATAATGACAATTCGCATTTAGGTTGTCTATGCATTTTGTTTTAAATATTTTGGATTTTATTTCATTATGATTCAATATTAAACACAATGAATTTTTGTTGCGTATATTAAGCACAACGTAAGATGCAAATTCAAATATTACGGCTACTCCCTGTCAAAATGAACTTGCCTTTTTCGGTGAGACGCAACGAAAACGCAAGAAATTCGTTACATTTTGTTTTAATCGTTTCTTACGTCTATATGAAGTATGTAAAATCACATATATATAATCATGCTTATATAAATTAGTAAATCATCGCGCTATTGCATTTCTTAAGCGTTAAGCATTCTGGAAAATTATAAATAAAATAACAATTAAAATATCAATCTTTCCGAAGAGTAAATTATCTTTTCACTTCTTTATAGTTATAGACTTGTACTGTCTTTTCAGTTTATTATAGCATCTTTTCATTTCGTCTCCTACTAACGGTGTACTTATGTTTTGATTTGTTGTTGAGGTGGCTTTAATGTTGAGGTGGATTTTTAGGGTCTTTTCATGATCTTTTTTGCTCTGTTGTGCACCGTTAGTAGTTGTAAATGATAAAAAAATTGGACGTTTTAAATGTTTCGTACGTTTAACTAAATGCAACGTTTAACGCAAAGAAAATTGCGTTTATAAAAAGCAACGTAAGACGCAAGAGAAAATTCATTAAGCTCTTAAAACGCAATGTAAACGCAAGAAAGTATTTGCATGATCATTTTATGCGTTTGACAGCACTACTGCTTAGCATATGAACAATCACATAACAACAAGATAGTATTACAGATTGTTTTTGTGCATTGTTTTGGTTATTATTATTAGAGAAAGCTCACAAATATATATATATATAGAGAGAGAGAGATTGGCTAGGGTGCTCCATGAAGCACCAAACTCCTAATGCTCCACATCGTATCTCCAATTTAAAATTTTCAACGACTGATCCGAACCGTTGAACGTGATCTACATATTGAAATCTACTTGGAGATTGAATCTGCTTCACCGGAGTATCCAGTGCATCCAACTTCACCAATCACATGCATTCTATCTTATAATAATATATAATAATTTTACTTTTTCAATTTACTAAATTCAATTTCACCGATCACCATTAGGAGTTACGCTTGTAAAACTTGGATCTCCAATATCACGTGACCCATGCAATTAATTATAAACTAATTAAGAGACTACATCTCATATTCTCATTAAGGCCCGTTGCTTCTTCTAACTCTTAATGAACCGGCCCAATGATCCGCATTAATGAGGCCCAATTTCCAATAAAGCAACCCAACCCATTCATTAAGTTTTTCACTAGGGTGAAGCCCGGCCCGGATCTCTGAGGCCTGAAGCCGAGCAGCATAGAGATAGAGGGAGGGCCGGAACTGTATCCTTTGATGCTTTTTTTTGCAGCAAATGTGTGAAATGTCTGATCTGATTTCAAAGCTTCAGATTTAATAATACAACCTCCTAAATTATATCAATGTCGTTGCACTGAAGAATATTTTCCTACAGAGGGCCTTCCCTTCAATCACTGAAAAAAATTGCACTGAGTCATCAATTCCAATGGCAATGCCATACACACTTGACACTTGACACTTTCCGATTTCCGACTTCCGACTTCCAATGGATCGGAGAACATCTCAACGAGGTATAACCGTATAATGGGGATGCCACCAAGGCCGAAGGATTAGTAAAGTTGGTTAAGGTATTCCTTTTTTATGAAAGAGATCCTGCATTCAAATCAAATTCCTAATAATTTTCAGGTTTGAATAGAGATTCCTGATGTGTGTATAGTGTAAGCTTATCAGCATGAATAAAAAAAATAAAATATAAAGTATAACTAGGAATCACACTCCAAAAGTTCCAGCACTGAAATGGGATAATATACGTTATAGTATTATACACTCATATATAACCAATATATGTTAAAACATGAATTAGTTCTGTCAAACTCTTTATATTAGAGTTGTTTTTTAGATTGAATTCCGAAAATAAAAAGATATTTAAAAAATCGCTCCAACTAAACAATTGGTACAAAAATGAATACTTGTATTTGACAAATTTTGGATGCAACCAACTATTTTTTTTAAACGCCAAAAGGTTATATAAAGTACATTTGGCGGTACAAACAAAAGCTTACAAAGAAGCAACAAAAGAGTGGTTATTTTAAAGGTCCATTTACACAGTAAATCAAACACATATTTTCTTTTAAATTGAGCTCTTCGATCAAACTAAATGAGAAGAAAAAAGGGTACGATCGGACATATAAGAACGTTGATAATACAACATAGCTTAGAAACAACAAATCAATTATTTTTATAAAGAAGATATATAGTTTGGGCTGACAATGGCCGGTCGTTTAATCGTTTTTCGTTTCGTTTCGTGACAATGAAACGATTACGATCAAAGAGATTTCTTCCGTTTAATAACGAAACGATTGACGAAAATATATTGTCTCGTGATTGTTTGTTTCGCAGTTTTGTTTATGATTGTGTATTGCTAGAATTGTTTAGATTTCAGAAGAAAAAAAGTACTATGTCGAGAAAAAGTGATCAAAGCGAAGATGAAAGATTGCTCGAGCGAGAAGATGAAGGATTTGGTTTATGTATATGGTTGGAATCGTTCATCACCGGTTCCTGTTTTGCTTTAGTATGGTGAGAGGAGAGATGGAAGAAGAGTGAAGGGAATGAGTTTGATTATCATTTTGATTCGTTCTGTTTTTTTTTTTTGAAGAAATCGTTCCGACTGTTTTGATCGTTTGTTTAATGAAACAGTTAACGAAACAAAATTTCTTAATTGTTAATTAATTAAACAAAACGGTCAACAAAACTACTATCTTTTGTGATCGTTTCACGCGTTAAACATGTCTAAATATATTCAAAATTTAACAAAATTGACTCAAATACCAACTATTATTAGTAAACCATGCATTTTTAGCAGTGTGTCAAGCGGTCCTCAAAAATATTGATCAAATGATGCCACTACATATTATTGGATCTTCCTAAAATTCCAACAATTGCTGAGCTTGCTCTCTCGGATAAGTACCAATTAAACAATACAAATTGGCCAAGTTGACAAAATGTTTATTGGCACCAAGGAAATAGAAAAACAGATACGTCGTCATAGTCTGCGCTGTTCGCTTAACCCGTACATTAGTAGGGGTCAAAGATGGGTAATTAACAAGCACATAATCGATTAATCTCCCATTAACAAGGGAAATCAGGGTTAATTAGGTATTAGATGGTGTCATTTGCACCTACTACCAAGAACCGACAAAAAGCATATCTAAAGATCACATATATGCAAAAGCAATCAGAAGAGCAAGAAACTCATTTTCTATTTAGTTTCAAGTAGTACTGAAATTCTTCAAGCGACAATACAAATACAGAATCATACAAACAACAAACAACAAACAACAAACACGACGCATTTAATTTCAACTTTTGCACCACTGATGCTTTTCTATAACTTTTCATGATAAATACAAAAAATTGTAAAGGTTCTAGAGCAACACATAAGAAGGAAAGTAAGCGCACTGCGTGAGAATGAAATACATACACGCTTGGTGAGTGGCAAGCGTGCTAGTCATAATTAATTACCAAGTTACTCGCAGATTGTTAGGAATATAGGTTGGAGATATCGTTAGGTGCAAATTATGTAGTTGATTATCAATGTAATGAGAATAGGAGATATTAGAGGAGATTAGAGTTGGAGATGTTTAAGATAATAGTTGAATCAATGTTATAAATAGATCCTTGTATTTGTAATCAAAACACAAGATCAATACAATTCATTTCTCTCATTTTCCTCTCTTTACAAATTCTATTATGTTATCAGAGGAAGAAATGAGCTGGAAATAGGCTTGCGCCTAATCCAGGAATTATGTTCTATTTCCACCTTATTCCACACAATAAACTCCTCTATTCTACTCTTATTCCAATAATAACCTCTCTACACTCTCTATTCCAAGAATAAATCTATCTTGATCAACTATTCCTCTGAAAATCACGATCAAGTCTGTCCTTCTTATCAGAGAGATTTCTCGATCTCTGTCAAAGAAAATCGAAGAAAATCGATATCAAGAAATCGATCTCTGCTCATCGATCTCTGTCAAGCTCATCGATCGAGAGCGCCACCACTGCTCTCTGGTTCGATCTCTGGTTCTTAGACAAGAATCAAGAAAACGATTCATGTCACTCGACTTCCACTGACTCGACTTCCAAGATCGATTTACAAGGACATAAACTCAGTCCTCCAGCCACCGAGCATCTCCTCCACTGATATCTCTTGCCAGATCACCAAATCGATCTCCTTCTCTTGCCAGATCAGCACTAGCGCGGGACAGTGATCTCTTGCCAGAACTCAAACTCGCCATCAGAGACCTCGTCAGTCTGATCTCTCAAACAGTCTGATCTCTTGCCAGACTCAGATCGCCTGACCAGTGCACACCTTTGCTACGCCGCCGCAGAGCCGCCACCTCGCCACTGCCACCAGTCTCGTCAGACCAGAGACGAATCAAGATCTCGGATTCGCGATGTCAGAGGGTTCCAGTGTGGCGGTGTCATCTTTGGAGAAATCGACGGCTGCATCGAGTAGATCTGGCGGCGGAGTGACAACACACTCCACATTTTCCTCACTGCTTGGATCATCTCCATCCATGGCCCCACGCCTCCTCCTCTTAGTTAAATGCTCCCCTGTCTCTAGAAGTTCAACGCACGAGTTCTGATGGAATTGTAATTCAAGGGGAAAGACGATCAACTATTTCGGCAAGATTTGATGAAGAAGAACGAAGGAGAAGCAGATTCGGATCCTCATTGGGCCACCGCTGTTTGTTATTCCAGTTTCCATAAACTGTGTCATGTGATCAACATATCACAAAATAATGCGCTGACCCAAAAAGCAAGGCCCATTACTACTATAGTGCAAATTTTGATGTTATTTTTTAACCGAAACCCCTGATCCAACCATTTTTCATAACAACCCCTGATTCATTAAAATTCAAATTGAAGCCAATTCGAAATGAGCTCCACTCTTTTTTTTTCAAGTACCATTGAGCCAAGAGAGCCAATGAGTCAAATAGCCAAAAGAGCCAAAAGAGCCATTGAGATTCTCTTTTTGTTCAAGAAGACTCAAACGAGCTTCTATGAACACATCTTGAGCCAAAAGAGCTCATTCTCTCTTTCTTCTTGGAGACTCAACATACAATTTGGCAATTCAAGATTGTGCTATCAAGGCATTTGCAAGGCAAGCTCAACATGCGTACCGCACGATGAGCTTGAGGGGAGATGTTAGGATTATAGGTTGGAGATATCGTTAGGTGCAAATTATGTAGTTGATTATCAATGTAATGAGGATAGGAGATATTAGAGGAGATTAGAGTTGGAGATGTTTAAGATAATAGTTGAATCAATGCTATAAATAGACCCTTGTATTTGTAATCAAAACACAAGATCAATACAATTAATTTCTCTCATTTTCCTCTCTTTACAAATTCTATTACAGATCGCTCACAAGTCATAACATAGATGGTAATAAAGGATATCAAGTTGATGAAATAATATTGGACTTACAACATAAACTTATCAATTCCAGCTGTCCCAGTTGGTAGAATTATCAAAAGGAGGGTAAATAAAGAAAAAAAGATAGAAGAAAAGGAAAAAAAGGGAAAAGAAAACACTATACCATTTTGTAGATGTGACCGGAATAGAGCGATCTACTCGAGGGGAAGGCTATTTGATCGATTGTGATCGGATTAGAGCGATCTACTCCAGTTAGGGATGAAGAGAGAGGGTGATAGCCTTGATGACCGACGACCTAGGGAGAGAGATCTTGCGAGAGCATGAGGAACGACGACGTGAAAATTTTACCTATGGAGAAAGACGATAGGGTTTGAGAGCGATGATAGGCTTTAGAATTTTGAGCAATGATAAAGAATAGCAGCTTTAATGCAGTCATTCGTGTAACAAATCCACTAGAACTAAATTAGAGCTTCTACACGCAGAAACATCTCCAGTGCCTAAATTAAAAAAAAAGACGCCATCATACGGTTAAAATAGACTCCGAAATTTCAAAAATAGATCTAAGCGGTAGCAGGATCTGTTACAGTAAATAATTAAAGAAACCTTAGTAAATAATTAAAGAAAGAAGTAGTAATAAATGATTGTAGTAGGACATTTAATGTTATATGGCGCCAAGGACCTCTCTATAATTTGATAGCTTACAGGGGGTTATTTGCAAAAAGTACAAATTAAACTTAGAAAATTTTCTCCTTTCTCTGGACCCTTCCTACCGCCATATTCTCTTCTTTTCTGTTTTCTTCTTTGTTCTTTGCCGTGGGTCAACAAGGAAACAAAAATTTCATCTTTCTTCTCTCTTTGCCGTGGGTAAAGTCAAAGCAAGGGAGAAAAACCCTCTTTTGTGCTTGGTGTGTTCACACCATCAAGGTGCTTGAATATTTACTTACTATTCTTTCTCTCTACTCCTTTTCATTTCTTTGTTGTTTGGTTTTTCCTTTTCTTCTCTCTTCCGTGGGTATGGTAAAACAAGGGTGCAATTAATTAGATGGTTGGTTTAACCAAACCAAATAAAGTTTGCAATATAAGTAAGTTGTATGTTTATTAAAATTATAATTTAGGGTTCATGTTGCACCAAATAACTAAACCATAGTATAACTTGTGTACAAGCATGTGGTATTTAATTAAGACCATGTTGTGAATTGCTTCAAAGAGACCATGTTGTGTTAATTGATAACGGTTCAGGTGTTTGAAAAGATGAGTTCTGTTTGGTCTGAACATTAGTTAACTTGTTCAAATTTAATACCAACCCAAATTCAATTTAAAGGTGTACATGTCCCTTGATGTTTACATTCAATTGCCATTTAAGATCAATTAAAATCTATAGTTCAATCTTAAAAAGAAGAAGAGAAATATTAGCAAGACTCAAATATGTTATCATTTTGGTTTAGGTAGATTTACGGGATCAAGAGAGATTGAGTACAGACGTTTAGTGATTCGATACGCAACGACTACTCGTCAGGTGCGTAGTTTTACTTTCGGAGTTACAAGAGGTTTGATTCTGAAATGTAAATATGATATGTTGCATTTTGATATCCGATTGAATTGCATATTTTGGAAATTCATCATTCATGATTATATTGATTACTTGTATTGCATAATGGAGTATCATTTTGTCTGGTTACCTATATTGCGTGTTCTCCATCTTTGATCTTCTGGAATGATATGGAATTTTGCAAAAGAATGGTAATATACGAAGGACGATGATCGCAACCTGACTTCGCAAAACAGGATCTTTATGCGCATATAGAAACTGTCCCCTTTTGTGCTCACTACCGGTTGAGATAGGGGATTATATTACTTATTTGGACCTAACGATGACGTTGGGTCAATGATTTTGATATGTGATTGTTTGAAATATGAAATGTCTCGAAATGATGTGAATTGATATGAAATCTGAACTGAATTACCAGACCTATATTATTATAGTTTGAATAGTAGAACCGCTTGATACCATATATACTCGAGACATGTTATGTTCCTTTCTACTCTTATTGATTGATAGCCGTGTTCATTTATTATATTGTTATATTATCATTATCTTTGCATATTGTGGATAATAAGTTTCAGGTACATGATTTCTTGTATATACGAAAGTAAAACTAAATATCGCACTGGGAAATTATATTTCTCATTATGTTGTTTATACATTTTTGCAGGTATTGGGTTCAATGTGTAAGACAAGATAGATGTCGTGTAGGCCTTTTGACCATTTGTATAAATCATAATACTATATCAGTGTGTATATTTTGTGCATCGGATTTTCATATATTTTGTGTTGTTGATACTTGTGAAAATTCCGATTTCATGTTGTACCTTTTGTATATGAATACTTGTAAACCTTTGTTGTTTATGATCGTTCTTGTTATATCATTGTATCTTTCTAGTAATGTTACATCTGAAATAGTATTATGATCATGTGAATTGTAAATGCTATATTGACTATGCTTGATTGTTAGCCTTACGAGTACATTTGTTCATGTATTCGTGGCGGGGTATGTCATGCCCTATTTTTCGGGATGTGACAGGATCCGAACATTTTAGCTACTTAGTAGTGTAGCAGAGAAAATATGTATACAAATTTATAAGAAAAAAAAATCAGATAAAACTATTACAAATAGTATATTGATAATCAACAGATACATATTAAGGTACTGACATAAAATGACATTGAAAAGTAGAAGAAAAGATTGAAATAATAAAATTAAATTTAACTAACAAAATTGATAAAATGAATGAATGTACATATATTAGCTATATTCATAACAGATGCAAATATGAGTGTACATTCAAAAAGAACATAAATATTAGAAATTGAGATGCATAAATAGAAAATATGAGTAATTTGGACATTATCCCACAAAAAAAAAAATTCACATTCATACTACGTCATTTCGCACGCAATTCGATGTTATGCAAAATAAATTACAACTTCAAGATTAATTGTTTATATTTGCGAAATTAAACTTAATTATTGATTGATTAATATTGAACAAAAACATGAAGTTGATAGGAGAAAAAGAAAATGTCAAGCAGCAAATCCCTTGGTCTCTCATCTCTGCGGAATTTAATTATATGCTTTATCTCCACTCCACCCCAGTCCTTGCAAATCTTCCTATTTTTCTCATCAGATTTTTTATGATTTTATTTTTCTCCTGTTTGTTTAGCTGCTGCCTGCTTGGTCTCTCGACATATTCTCTTCCATTCCAACTATAATATTTACTCGCAAGTCGCAATGCCAGAAACAGAAAAGAAAAAGAAAGCCTAATACTAATAGTCTTAATCAAACGCGTCAAGCATACTTTTCCAAATATTTCTTGCCTAATTCAACAAGCAATATAATTCAGAAAAGGAAGTATTACAAATTCAATTCGACAACCCCAGTTGCCAGTTGTTGTCTTTTCTTTTTTGTTAGTACTATAACAGAATGCAACAAGTATGTAACTATATGTCCGATCAAAATTTATAAACAGCTTAAAAGAAATGTATTAAGTTGTACTGTACATGATCGGCGATATGCCTAAACAAGCATACATATATATATATATATATAACATCTTATATTCGCTGGTACAACCACAACTATCCACTCTGTTGTATCGTATCAAGGATTGTTTAATCCAAGATTCACCACTTGTGGATTAAAGAAGATTTGTTTGGATCCCTAATTTGATGCCAACGGCCAACCATATCTTATAAATCCTCCATGAATTAACAACTAGATTATGTAAACAAAGTACAAATCTTTGAGTTAACAGTTATTAGAACCTACAAAATATAAAACCAATAAAGTTTAGGCTTGTCAACTTCACATTTGATTTGATGATCCAAAGAGAACAATCTAAAACTAGCTACCAATTGTTAGTTACATCAAAGTTATCTCATAGAATACAGGGGGGAAATATCAGGCAGAGGTAAATGGTTTAGCTCGCATCCAGATGCGGTCGCACCATGACATGTCAGGAACTCATCGGATGTGATCGATCATGTTCGAACTTGAATTTGTTGCGGGACATCAGATACTATTCTGAAGGCCTACATGCACTGCATGTCAGGAGGCGATCGATCCCAGGTGCGAGGTAAACCGCTTTTCTAAGGCATTGAAGTTTCTGCAAGCATCTCCCCATCCTTCTGTGCCAGTTTTTCTACAAGCACCTGCCTCCATAGCCGGAATTGAGAAACAGTGTTTGTTTTATCTCATCTGTACTCACCAATTCCCTCTTTTGCATGTCCTGATTAGTGATTATAAACAAGAGAAAAATGTCATAAAATGTTGGGTGCTTTAATTCAAGTTGTGCAAAACAGCTCAATGATTGTGAGCCCCCGATTGCAACCTTATGAAAAGAACAACCAACACTTCTTGCATGCCCCAAAGGAACCCAATATCTTGAAATATTCAACACTGAATAATATGATCGAGGTTGTACAGTGCCAAGACAACGAAATATCACTACATGATTGCGAGATTCAACCAAATCCTATAACACAGTCATATCACACTACTCTTAGATCCAATTGATGGGGTTGAGGTTAGGACAATAAGGACAAGAAAATTCACCAAAACAGGAAACACTAAATAAAAACATAGATACAGAGCCCATATAAAACTGCTCACGACTCTGTTTTTTTACATTATAATGAATTCACAGGTTCTTAACAAGAAATAAAGCATAGACATAGAATATTAGTTACCTCGGAGCAGGAAGCCTGCATTGCGAAATCACTAAAGCAACTTATGACACATTGTTGTATCTCTAACCCCAATGCCTCGAGTGTGCTCACTGTTGAAAGCAGAAGACCTGGCTTTGCCCCACAACAGACTTCAACTTTAGTATCCCCCTCTCTTCTCTCTACATCAAACTATAACAAATAAAGTAAAAAAAAAATAACAACAAAATTAGAATGCTAATGTCGCTTTTCATGTCATCTGAATACCCAACAGAAAAAGAAACATGCAAATTTGAGAACACTATTGTGGTACCCCATAGCATCTAAGCGCTTATCTCGTTATTTTATTGCAACTTCACCTGCATGTTAGCAAATTGGTACAAAGAACTTAGGTTTTATATAAATGGTTGGTTCTAACACCAACTTTTTTGTACTTACTTGCAACTAACACCCAGCCTCAACCTAGGGATGGGAACTGTGGATTATATCTCCCTAATGAGCATTAATTACAATCTGTTTGAAATTGCACAAATCAAACAGCACAGAGTGGTGGTGGTTATTAGTTATTGGGTTTATGAACAAAAAGGCAAGTAATTATTTCTGTAGGAATGATATGGCCATTTCACTGAACCTAACATTTCTTCACAATTAGATCTTTGTTGCAAATCAACAAAACAAAATGTATACAAATAAGTAGACACCATGCATGCATGTAGTTTGCAAATAAGCTACTGTACAGTTACAATGTGCAAAGTGACAGTCATCCAATTTGATAAATAAAAATAGCATGAAGTTGTTCCAACCTTGGGAGAGTTTCTGACAAGCATCTCATTTGAATCTTTGAACAGACCTAGCATGTTTGACGAATCTGATTCGATCTTCATTTCCTCCTGAAGCAGCTTGATCCTCTCAAGTAGTTCTTTCATATAGTCTATTGTGTCACCTAGTATTGATGTCCTATCCATCTGCAAATTCACACAACTTTATTACTAGATGGGAACATTTTGTCGTAAAACACATTCCGGAAAGGCCCCAAAAAATATATGTTGGCACAATCAGATGTCCATTTTTATCATAAATAAATACAATATTGTACCTAACAAAATGTCTTAAAGTCAATTATAACTCTATACAGCAATATTGATACTTTCTACCAAGAGAAAATATACAGCAATATTCCTCGTGTGTACTGTGGGAACAACAATTTCATTCACATTTTCAGCTACAAGTCACCAACAAATAATTTAGACCAAAATTAACAATGTTAACACTAAGACTACCTTGCTAATCTTGGGTACAACGGATCTAAGCATGGAGAGGCGATCATTGAGCCTTTTCCGGCGACGGCGCTCAGCCATGAGGTTTTTGGAGGGCACCCCTTCTACTTTCTTCTTCTTTCTCTCTCCACAAACCCCCATCCCAAACAGAACTGGAGACTCCAGTACACTCTGTCCGGACTCCACTTTGCACACAACGCCATGCACCTGTCCCTGAGGCTCCTCTCCAGTCAAGACTCTCCCTCTCCCATCCCCTCCATTGACCAGCCTGAGCTGGTCGGCACCAAAGGGGCAGTATACCTCACTGAGACAGTCGAAGGTCGACATGGCGGGCTGAACTGGAGGGGTCTCGTACGCTGGAAAACTGGGGAGAACAACTGTTGGGTTAGCCTCGTGGAAGTAATCGAGAGCGCCATCGCCGGAGAAGAACTCCCCCATTCCCACAGGGAGGGTTTCCCATGTGTCTTTCCTGAGAGCGAGGAGCTCTTCTAAGAACCCATGGTCGTCTAGCTCCATGTGTCCGAGTTCTTTCCTTTTTGGTTGATTATTTTGAGGAGAGGGAAGAGGGAAGAGGGAAGAGGGAAATAGCAAAATCAAGCGGAGCAAGAGAAGAGAAGGGATATATCATATATATATATATAATAATGAATGAAGTCTAGGAGCGAGGGAGGGACGAGGGAGGGACAATTATTCCTTGTAATAATTAAATGGAACTTAAGGTATGTTATTTTATTCGATAGAAGCTTAGATGGGCCTACATGAAAATAGCAATGTAGGATAGCATGGTTTTTCTTTTCTTTAATTAGCTCTGCCAACTTTGCTTGGTACAAATGTTTTGGCATGTCCCAAAAATAATTTCAACTACTTGAAAATTATTCGTCTAACAAAATCGAGCTTTTTATAATTTAAAATAAAAAAATTGATATGGTGAAAAACTAATGAGTTTAACAATTATGAAGTTTCAATAGCTTCAACTTTTTTTTTGGAAACTAAGAACTTCGAGATGCAGAACTATTAACATTTTAGAAATTATCATATATTTTGATTCCGTGAGTTGTTCTCGCTAGAGTTGTGCCGAGACTCGCTCTGTTTTATCCGCCCACGGATCCGTCCGTGTTCGATCCGTATCCGATCTGTCTCGTGGTCCAGATCCGACTCGATCCGTGATTGGCGGATTCACGGATCTATGACGGATTAGGTAGGCCAAAAATCTCCAGACCCGCCACGTGGACCCGCCAGAACCGACTCGTGGAATCGTGCCCAAACCCGCCCCAGATCCGTGGACTCGTGACATATCCGTGATGGATCCATATCACTTTTTGTCACGTCAAATTCAAAAAAAATCAAAAAAATAAAAAATAAATCAGCAGAAAAAATTCGAAAAAAAATAAATTCATTTTAAAGCCAAAAAATTCAAAAAAATAAAAAAAAATCGAAAAAAACCGGTAGAAAAATTAATTTGCAAGTGTCCTCATGGAAATATTTTTTGCAAAATAACCTTATGTATTTGTACCACCTGTCAAATTTTTTTACAAAATAACTATGTATATTTCAAAATCTGCATAATTTTATCTTCCTGAAAAAAAAATTATAAATCTTGCCCCCTAACGAGAATCCTGAATTCGCTCTTGAAAATACTGCATTTTGTTTCAACATAACTATTTAGCAACATCTCATTGGTTCGACTCACCGACAAGCTCCTGCTCCGGCACGTCGGCGTGCCTATGCTCTGAAGGGACCCCACTGAGCCGAAATCATGGCTACGCCACTGAGAAAGTTGATGTATATATCGTAATATCGTATAGGTTACACAGAACATGTCTTCGCGGAATTTCACTCCAACTTGTTATATGTTGATGGTGCATTTCAACTTGTCATCTAGCAGGCAACTTCAACTAAAGCGAAATATTGCCGAAAATTTAATAATAAAAATTTTAAAAGAAAAAATAAGAATGAAATTAATATTTCGAAAATCACGAAAATAGAATGTCCGAGTTTCAAGTCCCATATCACGTCCGAATTCTTAGATTCCGAACATGGCTCGGATTTTTAGATCTCGGACATGTTCAAAATATTGTATATAAAAGCAGGTCTATATGAAGAGTTTGAGCAGAGCGACAATTTCAGTGAGTGAGTCGATTAATTATCATATATGCAAAGAGAAGTTTGAGAAAAAAATTGTAATCTTCGCCAGGTATTCTAATTTTTTTACTTGATTACTTGATAATATTATCATTTAAATTTTATATTTTTTCATAAATATTTTGAGAAAATTTAATAATAATAATTTTATTATGCATTGTAACATAGCTAAACTCAAGAAAAATGATTCCACTTTCTGTGTATTTCGGCGGAGAAATACCCAACAGGTCGTATGATATCGAGTATAGTTTGTGGCCCTAAATTTACTTTTTCACGAAATGAAGATACCCGTTACGAAGATGTAAAAAATATGATATATCGACAGTTGGAAATATTTTGAGTCAACATTCACTGAATGTTAACGCTCGATATAACACTAATGTCTCCCCTACTTATTACTTTTGTCTAATTTTCATACGTTATAATATAAAGTGACGGATGATATTTCAAGTGACACAAGCGAAAATGAATTGGGGATTTCTTGAATTATATGTGATCTGGAACCAAGTCATGTTGCTTATTTTTTGTAAAAAGTTTAATAAAATGAATAAAATAGACATACAAATGTCTAATAAAATAGTCCAACATATTAAAAAAGCTAATATATAGATAATATGAAATTGAGGGCCTTGACGGACATCATCCATGTGTCCACTGCACGATAGCAAAATTTCTTTTTCAAACCTCTTCATCCCTGGGTAACGACTTTTAGGAATGTGGCATATTGTACAAAAAGTGATGGAACCAAACAAATTCATAACATAAGCTCGAGTATAGTGGTCAACCTGCTCAGGAGTGGGATTGTCCTACATCTTACCGCACGCAGTCTGCAACCACTTCAACCTCATATTGTACCCCGAAGCGAGCTGCATTTGCTGACCCTCTCTCAAATGCACCCTAATCCTCCATGCATCATCTCTTGGGTCTCTCCGCAGACACTATGTATCATATAACAGTCCAATCCTTGTCACAAACTGTGGTAACCAGCAAGCCATCTATGTTGCAAATCCTAGATACAACTGATAACCTGCAATTTTAACTGCCATCTCACCCAGAGGCATGTGAAATGTGTTGGTCTCCGGTCTCCACCGCTCTACTAGAGCCGTGATCAACGCTTTATCCTAACATACGTGACCCACCTTGCATATGTAATACAATGCCAACCTCTTCAATGCAGGACCACATCTCTCGTCAAATGGTACCTTAACAAGACGACTTAAAACTTGTAGTGGTTGTTGATGGCTTCTCTGAAGTTTAATTCAAAATTTGTACCAATAAGAATTCGAACTTTCAACTTCTTTGAAAACATACTGGTGTTTTACTTGTACCACTAGACCATTCATTCACCATTGCTACATTTCGGATTTTTGTTAGAACGAGATCAATTTGATGTTTTACAAAATTGCAGTTTGTAGATCCTTTTGGAACGGCATGGCAGGAAAATCGAAAGCAAAGAAGAAACGCACCAATAAATACCAAATAATATTACTTGAGCATTCACAGAAACGTACACCAAATTGACCACACACATAACTACATTTCCGATGGCCACAGTACAACTTTCCGTTGAACTATGCGTCGATTTCTAATGTCAATGTCTGTCAGAAAACTGTTATCCTGGAGCGTGGAGCGTAGAGACAGACTGGTTCAGAACTTATTTAATCATCTCCGGTCATCTAAACCAAAAAGATTCTGTCG
The DNA here is from genome assembly GCA_964058865.1 of Eleocharis quinqueflora. Lineage (NCBI taxonomy): Eukaryota > Viridiplantae > Streptophyta > Magnoliopsida > Poales > Cyperaceae > Eleocharis > Eleocharis quinqueflora. The sequence goes on from CAXKVX010005116.1 coordinate 94,608, forward strand.
CTTCTTTATGAAGTCAAATCCTCATACGCTGGTATATCTCAACCGTCCATTTTACGTTACTGCTGATCTGGAATGACTGGTGATCTCCTGTTACAACTGTACTGTAGTGTATTCAATTTGAAGAAGTTTTGATCTCCTTGTCAGGTTTCGCATCTTTTATTTCATCATTTAGAGCAAGTTTGCGTGCAAATCTACTCTTTCATCCTTGTCATGCATAATTTGTGTTCCCGAAATCTACAATAGGATAGAAACGAACAACATACATTGCGGGAATTCAGAAGTTTGTCATCTTTATAACGAATAAAACAAATTAAGCTCCATTTTCAGAATGGATTTGTCAACAAGTATGAACAAAAATAAAACCGCAAAGGAAAAAAATTTGTACGTACAAATTTCGCTGTGTAAAGGATCAACAAATAAATTACAAATTACAGATTTGTAAATGAGCAAAGTTACGGGGTGCTTAGATCAACCACTAGACTTCGATACTTGTGATCACATATTTCGAATTTCAAAAATGCAAATTACCGATGCGAACCGTTCAAAATGTTGTTCATACCAAAATCTTTTATGAATCAATTTTTTTTCAGTTTTAGAATTTATTTACTATTTTATCGAATAGATGAAAAATACATTGATCTAACCGTCACATACATCTCCAATATAATGCATTTTCGGCACATCTGATAAAATAGTAAAAAAATCTAAAAATAGAAAATTTTAGTCTCTAAGTAGATTTTAATATGAAAAACATTATCAACGGTCTAGGTCATTCGTTTGCATTTTGTAATTCGAGATATGTGGTCACAAGTGTTGGCTCAAACTTTTCTAAGTTTGTTGATTTGCAAAATCAATTTGAATTTAACCATTTCTTGTGTATTAAGATTAATTCTAGGGCATTTAAGCAAATGCATAAAAAGGACACAAGAGATGATCAAAGATGGCCTAAAAGCAAGTTTAAGAGATCATGTAATTCGAGATATGTGGTCACAAGTGTTGGCTCAAACTTTTCTAAGTTTGTTGATTTGCAAAATCAATTTGAATTTAACCATTTCTTGTGTATTAAGATTAATTCTAGGGCATTTAAGCAAATGCATAAAAAGGACACAAGAGATGATCAAAGATGGCCTAAAAGCAAGTTTAAGAGATCAAGATCAAGATGAAAACATACTTAGATCAATTGGATTTTAGTTTATTTAAATTTGGGAGTAAAAAGAGCAAGAAAATCTAAACCAAACAGTACATAACGTTATAACGCTAATTCCAGCGTTATAACGCTAATTCCAGCGTTATAACGCTACATGTTCAACATGGTAATTTCTGGCCAAACCCTAGACCAATGACTTCGCATTATAATGCTAATTCTAGCGTTATAACGCCAGAAAGCTGAAATGTTCAAAATAAATTTTAAAATAGAAATTGAATCAATAAAATTTCAAAACATCAAGAATGTGTCTTAAATATAACTTAAGTTTAGGAATGTAAACTTTATTTGATAAAAAACACATTCTGAATTAGTAGCAAAATAACCAAGGCCAAATTCGAGAGAGTTGGCGTTATAACGCTAGACTTGGCGTTATAACGCTAGACTTGGCGTTATAACGCCAATGTGAGTTCAAGTGCCAAAAATTGGTTAAGTACTGGAAATTTCTGTAGGAATTTGGTATAGCGTTATAGGCGTTATAACGTCAGACAAATTCCAACGGTCAAATTTCTTGTCCTGGCACTAGATAGCGTTATAACGCTATGTTTTGTACATAGCTTAGCACTATAACGCTATGAAGAAATTGTACGATCAAAATCCAACAGTCACCTTTTTTGTCCTGACACAAGATAGCGTTATAACACTATGATTAACACATGAAATAGTGTTATAATGCTATCTGGCGCAGGAATGTTTTTGGCCAGGGTTGAATCCTATATAAATCCTTCTCCTTAAACAATTGATGTTGTTGGTTCCATTAACTCTAAACCTTTCTGTCCACCATTGTTGAGCTGAGTTCTAATTGCTAAATCCTTGCTTTTATCCCCCAAATCTAATTGAGCTAAATCTAATTTAGTGGTTATTGAGAGTGTATTTGTTTGAGTGATTATCTTTGATTCTCTTCCAATTAGAAATTATCAATTCTTGTGAGTGTAATCTTGAGCTCCACCTATGTGTGTAAGAGAGCTCAAGGTAGTCGGCTCGATTCTCTACCGGCGTGTGTAAGCGAGATAGAGTCCGGCGACGGGTTAGGGTCGACGGCTCCACCGGTGCGTGTAAAAGATCCCCAATTTCGAAGTTGTACTCTAAGCAAGCGAATTTTGTTTAGTGGAGCGGACCAGGCTTGTTACCGCAAGAAACGGGACGAGGCCTTTAGTGCAAGATGAACTTTGTCAACATGCTATTGAGCCATTTTCTCTTCCCTTATCTCTATTTACATCTACTCAATTTAATTAGTTTAATTGCTTGAATTGTTTGTGAATTGAATTGAGTTGTGATTGAATTGCTTGATTAGAGAATTAATTAAATTGTTTGTTGAATTGCTTAATTGAATTGCTTGCCATATTCTGTAAAATTTACAATTAGGTCCTTATTTGGTTGAACCGACTAAAATTAGTTAAGAACCTAGGAGGCCTAGGTTCTTAACTAAATAAGTGAGATGGTAGCTTCATTCATAAGTGGGTCGGTACTTAAAGCCTAGGTTCTACAGCAAACACCAAAGCTCGGTGCTTGTGCAAGCAGGGGCGAAGCTTCTCTATGACCAAAGTGGGTTATGGCCTCCACTCAATTTTTGAAATGTGTATAATACAAGATAAGTGAGATGGTAGCTTCATTCATAATCCAACTATATGGAGACTTTTTCGTACAATGGCCCCCACTAAAAAAAAAATCGTCCCTCTAATTGATTTAGCAAAAATGGCTCCCACTCAATTTATTGGTTTACTTAAAGTCAGATGTGATGAAAAACTATGTATTTCTAAGAATGAGTTATGAAATGTTAAAATGGATTCTAGCAAATCAATAAATATGAACATATTACTTTGTATAATGGATTCTGGGTTGTCAACGGGCTATTGAAAAAAAAATGAATCAAAGGTCTTACTAAATTGACCCCCTTTTCATTTGAGCTCAAGCTCCCACCATAAGTTTACTCTTTATAAATTTTAACAAATGTAAGGTTTATATTGTAAATTATTGCATCTGATTGTTTCATTTAGTATTTTTATAGGTAAATATCTATAGTTTTGTAAAATCAAATCGTGTTAAGTTAAAAAATATTATATTCACAACGTCGTTATTTAAAATATGGATAAATTTTCTGAGAGGTCACTAAATTTTGTATCAAATTTGTTTTTAGTCATTGAATTTGTATTATTTATTTCTAGTCACTAAACTTTCATACATCTTCAAATTTAATCATTTTCTTATTGTTTTTTTCTTAAAAAGTTAACTAAAATTAACATAGTTAGATCTTTTTTTTTCTAAATTTTTATAATAATATCTCTTTCAAATTTAATTGTCAAGTAGATGTAATGTTAGTTTTTTGTTAACATGTTTAATAAAAAATAATGAAAGAGTGATCAAATTTGAAGATCGATTAAAATTCGATATGTAAATATGAATAATTCAAAGTTCAGCGATCAATAAAATTTTGACAAAAAATTTCGTGACATTTCAGAACAAAATTAGCTTTAAACTATATATAGTCTACATGAGCATAGAGTGAGAACAGTGGCAGAGTCACATGCATCCAGAAGTGTAGCTGAACTATCTTGGATTTTTTCAAAAATGATCTTATATTTGAAGTTTTCTAAAAAACTATCGTATATTTGAATTTTTTGTACAAATGATGATGTATGATAATTTTTTAAGAATAAGCATCATTTCGAACTATCTGAAAAAATCGTAAATCTTGAATCCCTGACGAAAATATTGAATCCGTTCCTGAGTTTCTGATTGAGAATAATGTATTTTTTGTAATTATAATAGTGCGATGCACACGAGACTAGTTCTGTCATTGGCCTTTTTCAATATTTAATAATTTCAGTTTTGTGGAACATAAAAATTTCAAAACAAAATTCATTCATAGTTTATAAAAAAGTTGATGTAATTGGCCAGAGAAGGGTCCCGAGTCCCCGAGCACCTACCGGAGACACTCGTATTGTATGATCACATCACCAGATGTCCTATTATGAATATATATAATTAAGTATTTAAGTGCAACTTCCCCGCGATCTCATTTGCATATTTGATATTCCCCATGTGGCCATGCGAATACCATAGTAACATTCCATTTTCATGTAATTAAACACGTACCATGGCATGGCACCATGCTGTTGCCACATAGCCTACATTACTTATTGTGAGAGGATAAATTAATAATAGTGAACTAAGTAAGAGATGATTAGATTACAATGGCTTGTCTGGCAAGAGAGAGATCCACAGCAACGTGGTAGACCAAACTTTGGGAATGATTCACTTCTTGATAACTGTGGGACCCATCCTGCATGCTTTGTAGACTTGTCTAACGTGCGTAACTATCATGAAAGAAGATAGTTTCGTTAATCGTTTTGTTTAATGAACGATTAAGAAATTTTGTTTCGTTAATTATTTTGTTAAAAAAAATGATCGAAACGATTGAAATGAAACAGAACGATCAAACTCATTCTCTTCGCTCTTCATCCATCTTCTCTCGCATCGCACTAAAGCAAATCAGGAACTCGTGGTTAACGATTATAACCATATACCGGAATCAAATTTTTCATCTCTTCATTCAAGCAATCATTCATCTCATATCTCATCACCTTCTCTCAGCATAGTATTTTTCTCTGAAATCAAAACAATTTTAACAATACACAGTCACAAACGAAACTACGAAACAAACAATCACAAAACAATGTTTTTGTCTGTGTTGCACGAGTGCGGGTGCTCGTATCGTATCCGATACAGTGCGGGTGCGGCGATACGACATTTTTAAAAATCACGAATACGGGTGCAGATATATATATACAATAAAAAATCATATTATATATTAAAATGCTTGAAATTTGTTTTTCTATTCAACTTTTTTTAATATATATTGATACTTGTGAAATAACAAAAAAAATATAAGCATTTGATTATGATGATGGGTGATATCAAATACTATTTATACTTTCCTAATCCCACTTTACGTCGCACCAAACGACGGTCAATTGCAGATCAGGGTCGAACCACATAGACGGGACTTACTTCTAAACCGACTTTAATTTAGACTCGAAAACTATTTTTGGTATTTTTGTATAAAATGGGGGGTTGTAAGCAATTGTTTTGATTAAGGAATACTAAGTAATTAAAGGACAATTAAAAATAGAGATTAAACAGTGCAAATAAAATTTTGGTTTTAAACTTAACTATAAAAGGTATTCCTAGGGAGTTCGGGATCGATTGTTGCTCTGGATCAATGGTCAACTACCTGTTCACTACTATGAACGACCCGCCGACATAGGTATGCGACCTGTTCAGTGTCCTGAACGACTCGCATAGGGCATGCTAGGTAAACAATACCAATGTTCGCAAGCCGTTCAGTGTCCTGAACTACCTGCAGACATTGGTCTTGTCGCTGTTCAACAGCGCTGACAGATGGTCAACTACCCGTTCAGTGTCCTGAACGACCAGTTGACATCTGCCAGACAGCCGTCAAACCAGTCAACATAGGCTTCTATCGCGTATTATGAACGTTCAATGAAACTAATGGTCAAATTGACTCCTCAACTTTCGTGTGTTGGACTTTATAATGTTATTAGTTCATTAAAACATTTCTAGGATTATGACCAACCCTAATTCAACTTGTTTTATACCTAAGTTCCGTTAATACCATCGTATAACGGAATTTCCCCTCTCGGGTACTTATGGATCCGAAGATCAACTCAAGAAATGCATAAAATAAAGGTTGGTCAGTTGATATAAACAACCACACCGGACTTGGCCTTCGTCCGCGGGTTTACCATACAAAACAACAATCAATTCATGCAAAAATATTATTAACGTGCAACAAGTTGAACATAATACCACAATAAAAACGTAGCATAATCATCAATCCATTCACAACAATCTACCCTAATCCCTAAGAACAAATAAACTACTCAGTCATGGCAAAAGAACACAAAGAAAAGTAAAGAAAATAAGAGATCATGTTGACAAAATCGAAGATCTCAAGATGAGCGAGGTGCTGTCTTCGTGGTTGAATTTCTCTCGAAATTCGTGATCTCCAAGGTTGGTAGCCGCCTCCAATCTCTTCCTTTGAAACCCTACCTGATGAACCTCTCAAATCCCTACAGAAACTCTCCTTTTATAAGCCCCAAAACGCGCCTCCAAAACAGACCTTCAGCAGATTTTCTTCCAAAATTGGACAGTGCCTTCAACTACCCGTTGACAGTGGTGAACGACCCGTTGGGTCTTGTTCTACCACGTAGAATCAGGTGCAGCCATTTACATTGATGTATGCCAATACCTGAGTGTCTGGTGGTGCAAATCCAATGTGGACGACCCGTTGGCAATGGTGAGCGACTCGCATACATCAATGTTCTAATGTAGAACTACTCGCCTGCCTCTGCAAACAAGGGTGAACTGGTCGCACAGGTCTGTCAACTACCCGTTCACCTCTGCTGTCTGGTGTCTGACTACCCGTCTGCCTATGCAAACACTGCTGAACGAGTCGCAGACAGTGGTGGACGACTCGCAGACCTCTGCTCAGGGCCTCTACATGACATCCCGCTTTCGAAGCACTTTTTCAGTTGTCGGTTTTATTTGGCCAACTGTACGAACCAAGGGACGACTGTTTGGGGAACACCCAGGACAATCCCGCAACCACGTTCATCCGTTGTTTTGCTAGGTCAGATGAACTCAACCCAGGTTACGACATTTCTGGCACTTCGCAACTAGCCATATGTGGAATCTCCCTAACTCTCAATGATTGGAAGTGAAAAGTGGATGTGTACGTGTTTTTGTGGACTCTCACAAGTCACTCCGCTATGCACTTTGCGTGCTTTGGTAGACTCACTTTTCTCTCAATATCACTCTCAATTGGTGTTTAGTGTGTGTATGGTAAGACTTTCACCGTTCTCGTTGTTTTGACGCAAGCGCCAGGCACAACGAGTAGTCCTTTGTTCTGACCCCTCCAAGATCACACGAGGTGAACTCATCTTTGGGCGTGCGGTGCTTTTTCTTGGATATAACACCAAACACCAAAGGATTTAGCAAAAAGCCGGGTTCCCTTGTGATCCAATGGAACCTGTGAGGGACAGGCGCCAAACCCTGTCCATTCTAATTATTTCCGGTCGAAATGGACAACACCGGGGCCGCGTCTTTCGACACACGCGGCTATGCCTTTCTGTGGAACTCAGATGTTTCATTTAAAGTGGGTGAAGTGTGTATCAGTGCACATATATGTGGAATCTCACATCTCTCCAATAATTTGTGCCTTTGGCATTTTGGTAGATCTCACATTTCACTCATTATTCCACTCAATTGGTGCGTGTTGGTAAGTTTCACCATGGTGAGTTTCCCCATTTAGATAAGTTCAAGAAACACGTACCAGAAGGCAGAAAAGTGCTCCAAAAGTCGGGATTTCGTAATATTTCGAATCTGCAAGTCAAGAAAGAGGTACAACACGACAAATGCAATGATATGCCCTAAATTACAATTAATTGGACCAATAAAGCTTAAGTTTATACCAAAAGGCACGGTTTTACCCTAAAGAATATGTGTGTAAAATACACACATCAGATTAAACACTTCTTGACAAAAGAGTTCATGTTATATCGAAAATAATACTATACAAATTACGTGGCGTGAATAATATTATATAATATACACAATTACTTATTTGATATTACTAAAAAACTCAATTTGTATCCAAAACGTATCCAAAACGTATCCAAAACGTATCTTGACTGTATCCGTCGGTCAAATACCCGATACGCACCCGCACCGTATCCGTGGCATATCTGTATCCGAGGCGTATCCGATACGCGTACGGCTAGGGAAATGGCGTATCCGAGTAACACAGGTTTTTGTTAACCGTTTTGTTATTTAAACAAAAATAATTTATTTGATCATAATCGTTTCATTGTCACGAAACGAAACAGAACGAAAAACGATTAAACGACTGATCATTTACTTGCCTAATGTTTTGAACTCAAAAAGTACGTTGTGCAAATGCCGAAATACATGTTGGCGCGGTTCGTGTAGACCCGTGAAGCGACACAAGCGTTGAATAGTAGCTTGGCGCAGGCGCAGTCGCGCATGAGAGATGATAGAGAGAGAGAGATGAGATCTCATTCTCACTGCCATAGTGCTATGTGGTCTGTGCCATGGAATAGAAGTCATGTAATGCTCGGTAAACTACTAATTTTATCTTGTCTATATTCTGTATATTAAATTTTACTATGTCAGCACTCAGCACTAACAAAGAAACAGGGAGATATGGAACTATGGAAGGAGTGTGATCAGCTGGAAGTTTTGAACTGGTACCGTGACAATAATTAATAGATTTGATTGTTTAGTTAATTTCCTTAAATCTTGTATCAGATAGTAGTCAAATGTTGACTACAGTCACCGTGCCAGAAACGAATGCTTCCGAGTTTGATCGACTGCGCGCAATCAACACGCATGAATGATATATAGTATGATCAGTTGATCACTGATCAGGATAGTGTGCGTGTTAGTGTAGACGAATTAATAATGCAAATCCAATGCCATGCCTCTGATCAGTTCTATATGTACAACTTCCGATCAGCTACAGTTGGATTGGATCTCACATTCTCACCTCTGGTTCGTTTTGAGAATCTGGCGGAACTGTTGTGAAGAACTTGCTCTTTGCACTTCGATTCTTCTCTTTCAGCGATGTCACATGAAGTGTTCATACTCAAACGCTCCCAACTCACTTATACTTGATGGCTGAGTTTTCTAAAGCAATATATACGCATTCGAATTCAAAAGAAATTAGTAATCTGCTAAACAGAAATTCTGCTAAGAAGAGAAATAATTTTACAGCTTAAAATAATTTGACTCTCTAATTCCATCAACTCTAAATCAATACATAACATCTCCTATTTATACTAAGTTGTGCATTCAATGCAATGTCACCTAACTCATTAACACAGTTGCTAACGTAACTAATAATTACAACTTTCTATCTAACATCTACTTCATTAAATGAGAGAATTATAAACACATTAATGTCATCTTTGTTGAAGAATTGAAGCAGCGGAAGAAAAAGATGAGAAGAAGATGGAACAACCAGAGAGAAGAGTTATCTGGCTCTGATACCATATAAGAGAGAAGAGAGAATAGCAAGAATTGATCTTTATTGAATAAAATGTTTTCTGTTTCATCTTGAGTACAAGGGATACTATATTTATATACCTATTGATCTAACGGTACAATGATTAAATCCTAACTACTTATTATATCTAGCTTAAGCCTATGTCTAAATACATTGTGTAGTCTAATAAGAATCCAAACTTCCTTGATTTTCGAGATCATGTTCTTGAGATCAAATCTTCAGCTAATCGAGAGTTTCATGTCGGCTTCGACTCTTCGAGATCATCAATCTCCAAATCTTCCGAGTTCTTCATTGTTCCCGAGCTCCTCCTCGGGTTCTTGCCCTTCGAGGCTTCAGCCTTCGGCTTCTCGTGTCTTGGCTTCGAGACTTCGAGACTTCGAGATTACAATTTTCGACATTCTTACTTAATATCATGTCTTGAATGTCCTTCACCCCGAGCATCTACTTGTAGTTAGCTAATAGCGGCTTCGGTAACGCCTTCGTGAAATGTCTGCAGCTTGGACATCCCTTTGCACTTTAACCTCTCGGACATCTTGCTCCTTGATGTGTTTCTTTATCGAATGGAATATGACAATAATGTGTTTGCTCCTCTCATGATGTACTAGATTATTGGATGACTCGATCATCGACTCAACTCGGATCTCGATTGGTTCATGTTATGGAAACTTCATGTTGTGCAACAAGCTCCTTAGCCAAATTGCATGATTGACATGGAATGATGTTGCCACGTACTCGGCTTTGTTAAAATGAGATCCTAAGGTCAAGTACTAGCGCGAAATCATTTTATCAATTACAATTCAAACTTTTGTACCTTAATCATGTAGCTAAAATCACAATCAAGCAAATACTAAAAACAACTGCGCAATCCAATCAACAAAGTGGAAATATAGTGAAAAGAGAGAGTAAAGAGCAAGAGATCAATAGAGAGCAAGAGAACGCGCTATGTAACGTGGTTCGGTCTACAAACAAACTAGGCCTACTCTACATGACCTCCTGATCCAAAAATACCTTTCGGGATCGATTCCACTAAATCACAAGTATTCTTACTATTGCGAAACCTATCTTTGATTCTTCTCAATAAGACAACCAAAATTTGGTTTCTATACCTATGCAAGGGGTTACACCGCTCTACAAGATAAACGTGTCTGATTGACAACACAATGAAGGACGCGGATGAACTACTTGACAACACAATAAAGTTCACCAAACTAAAACAACAATAAAATGTTCTCTCGGGTTGACAAATAGAAAATTAGCTATTATATACACTCTCAAGGTGTAGATGCTGAAGGTGAAGACTCTTGTGCTATTTCTAGTGCTCAATTGTATGCTTGAAAACTTGGAGATGACTTACTTGATGCTTCTAGTTCGTGTCCCCCAAGTATATATAGGTTGGACATTTCTTGGAGTCTTGAAATCTTGATCTGGGCTGCTTTTGTTACAGAAAATCATCAACTCGTTACAGAACCCATTATGACTGGTTGATACCTTTTCAGTTTTGCCCTTATCTGCTTCTCTGACTGACTTATGCATCATTTTCCTTTAGGTACCCGTTGTGACGGGTTGGAACCCGTTATAAAAGGTTCGAAATCCATTGTGACAGGTTGACCATGCATTACGGTAACGCAAGCCTCTATGAGGCTCTATTGTGCTTCAGAAATAGACCTTCCGTTACAACAACCATAGTAACCCGTTATGACGGGTTCTGATCCATTATACCCTTTTTCCATCCTGTTATAATGGGTTGGTAACAATTTGAAATTTCCAGGGAAAATGGTTTTTTTTTCAAATAGTCCCAACTTTTAACTCGTAACTCTGATTTCAATATTTTTTGAATCGTTGGAAAGATCTCGACAAGCTCTATATTTATTCGCAAAGTATCACCTGAAAATTCTTAATAGGGAAATAGTTAAATTCAAGTTTATTTGTAAATAAACAAACCAAAAGAAATGTTTAAGTCAATAATCTCCCTCTTTCGTTGATTTGCAAAACATGAGTGCATGCATACAAACATATGCACTGATGCACTATAATACTTCTTCCACTTTTTGCAAAACAAGCAAAAGGATAAAATGAAACTTTTAATCAAATTTCTTTCCTTAATTAGGCATAGAGCAAACCTCAGCTTCGAGCACAACTTAGCTGGAGCTCCCCTTTCTTGATGCATGTAAAGTAATCAATTCAAAGAGTAATCAAGTATGTAAAGCATGTCATAATCAATCAAGTATTTTAAGTAATTCAAATGTTCAAGCATACATATCAAGCATTTGTCGAGTAAGAGATTTATATATTATTTTGTAAAATTGTCAAACAAAGAAAGTGTTAAGTACAATAATCTCTCCCTTTTGATAATTTTACAGAACACCAATGTTTGCATTTATTATTCTCCCCCTTTTGTGACAAAAGGGCATGAAATTGAAAACCATTTGTTTCAAACATTTTTCTCATAACATGAGCCTATAGCATCCCCTCAATTCATGCATTCAATTGATAGACAATTTAAATGACAATTCAATCATATCATATTATTATCGTGCAAATCACAAACAAAGAATATAACAAGATACATCATGTGAATAAGAGAAGAGTAATAAATCATCATACCTTGCATTGTAAGCTCTTAGAATGTTGCATCAAGCTATATCTCAAACAACAAACCAAGCATGTTAATAAGCAATATATAAAATAATTCAGTGAGGGTTTATTCCTTATTTTATCAAATGGACAATCAAGTTACATGACCTAATTGACAAAAATAAGTACAAAATGCACAAGTGAGGGTTTTGTTTGTCAAGTTCATATTTTTACTTCTTTGAATCGGCTTATTCCTTGAATAATAAGATAAAAAATAATCACAAAAAATATGATTTATTTAAAGGATAACAAATCATACTCTTTGCTACATAATTCTCCCTCAACATACGTTCAAAAGAATCAAATGAGAGGAGTGTTACAACACTCTAGACAATTGGTTTGGCACCACTTGTGCTTGGAAGATCAAGTGGTTCAAAAAATCATTCCTTTTCTAAAACGACAAAACATTCTTGATGTCCAAACTTCAAACAAGATGAACAAAAGATAGTTTTGGAGTTAATGTTGATATGATTATAGTCTAGGGTGATAAAATTGGTGAATTGATCGAGATAAAGAATTGATCGAGAACTCACTCTTGATCTAAATCTCTCATTATAATCATTTGACACATTCCTAGGGTGATAATTTGATTGGAAAGTATATTGTATCTCTTTCGTTATCAAATTTCTTGTAGTCATTTTGCATATTTCTAGAGTTGTAACTTGGTTGAAAAGCACCATTATACTTTTTTCTTTGAAAATTATTACCAAGTTTTTGTTATCATTTAGCGCACGGAATCTACCATATCTATCTCTAATATAAAGTTTTGGTGCTTGTTTTATGATAGTTGGTAATTCTATAATTATTTCTAACTCTATGTTTGTTTACCACCTTTCTAGGATAAGATTTAGTGAACTTAGTTATCTTAGTGTATCTCTTGTTGTACATATAGGCATGATTTTCAGCTCGAATTGGTTTGTCATTTGGCTTATGTTGCTTTTCTTTGGTAGAAGGTTGTTCCTCCATAAATTCAAGTCCGATTTTATCATGAGAACCTTGAACAATATACATCTTGTCATAGTAAATTTTGGTGCTATTGTTTGATGTCTTAACAAACATAACAAATTTTGAAGTACAAGAATGTATTTCTTTCAATTTCTTTTCTTTATCTAAATTGATTTTGTTCTCAAGGTCTTTATCCTAATTTTTAGTAATTCAATCTTAATTTTAAGATCATTGGTCATATCATCTTTAACATCCAAATATTTTTTGGATTTATCAAGTAACTCCTTAAGCTTAGTCACAATAAAAGATTCTTGATCTTTATCCAAAAAAAGAATTCGATTCTTCACAACAATTGCTTGCTCTTTAGAGCTCTCATTTAAAGCTATTGTATTAGCTCGGTCAGGGCCTTCATAACTTGAGCACTTATAGTCATTGCCTTTTCTTGATATATCTTTTCTTTTGCACATGCACCTTCTATTGTAAGACTTCGTGAAGCCTCCTCCTTTGCAAGTGCTTCTTCTCTTTCTTTTATGTATTTTTCATTCCTCATTTTAGCCATTAATTTCATAATTCTAATTTGCTCTAGGTCGGTGATGTTGTTTTCTTCTATTGTTTCAAGCACAATCTTTATGTATGACTTCTTTTGGTTGACAATCAATACTAGTTTGCTTTCTACTCCTCCTCCAGTGTTGATTAAATCCATCAAGTGTTGCTTATTAGTGAAGTTTGCACTCTTCAAGTCTTGTTCACCATATCTTTTTGATGTATTCTTCTTCTTCAATCATTTGCCTACAATTTTCAACACATTATTCTATGCAATTAGATTTATCTTACTCTCGAATTTGTTTAAAAGAAAATTCCACATTTTATGAGCGCTACTTGTCTTAATAAGCATTTTCCATATATACTTATCAACAAATTTGAGTATATGATCACAACCAAGATCATTCTTTATCTCGATCAATTCACCAATTTTGTCATTCATGTTTAGCTCATACTCATTCTCTACAATTTTCCAAAGATCAACTAACTTAGGATAGTTACTCATGTGCAATTTCCAATATTCAAAATTTTTGCAACTATCTCCAAAGGTAGGTGGTTCTTTGATAAACATTCGATACGCCATTTTTCACAAATCACAATTAGCAAGAATTATCAAGATTGGTCAAGATTGTTAGGTCTGAACTTTTGTGCTCCGATACCAATTGTTAGAATGGGATACTAATATCAAGTACTAGTGTTGAAGTGTTTTATCAATTATAATTCAAACTTTTGGATCTTAATCACCTACTAAAATCACAATCAAGCAAGTACTAATAGCAATTGAGAAATTCAATCAACAAAGTGCAAATATATAAAAAAAGAGAGTAAAGAGCAAGAGGTCAAGAGAGAGCAAGAGAACATGCTATGTAATGTGGTTCAACATACAAACAAACTAGGCCTACTCCACGGAACCTCTGGATCCAAAAATACATTCGAGGACCGATTCCACTAATCGTAAGTGTTCTTACTATTGTGGAACCTATTTGATCCCGGCCTAATGTCTTGAGGCCGAGAGGTTTAAATATAATGAAGGGAGAAGGAGAGGACAGACAAAATGAGTAAAACAAATATATTAATTTCCGAAGCAGAGATTACAAGAGATAGATAACGAGAAAGAAAAAGAGAGAAGGCAGTGGCTAGTCCTAAGTCAAATTGCAATTAACCCTTAAACATGCACTAATCCCCCTATTTATAGCCTGGCACCCCAGGGGTTTCAGGCGGGTCATCTTTCAACTGGGTCACTTGCCTTATTGAACCTTCAGCCTTGGGCCTAATTACAGGCCGAGATAGTTGAGGCCCTATCACTATCTATGGTTTCTTCTTAATAAGACAACTAATATTAGGATCCTAACATATGAAGGAGCTACATCGCTTTACAAGGTAACCGTGGCCGACTGACAACACAATCAAGAACGGAATGAACTACTTGACAACACAATATAGTTCACCACACTAACAACAATAAAATGTTCTCTCGGATTGACAATTAAAGAATTTGCCATCCTATACACTCTCAAGGTGTGGATGCTGAAGGAGAAGGCTCTTGTACTCTTTCTGGTGCTCAATTATATGCTTGGAAATTTGGGGAGGGCTTTATTGATGCTTATGATTCATATCCTCCAAGTATATATAGACTGGACACTTCTTGGAGTCTTACAGAAAATCATCGACATGTTATAGATTTTGTTATGACGGGTTCGCACCTTTATTTTTGCCCTTATCTGCTTCTCTGAGTGACTTTTGTGCTCTTCTCCTTTAGGAACCCGTTGTTACGGGTTGGTCATGTGTTATGGTAACGGAAGCCTCTGTGAGGTTCTGTTTTGCTCTAGAAATAGCCCTTCCGTTACAACAACTACAGTAACCCCTTATGACGGGTTTTGATATGTTATACCCTTTTCCAACCTGTTATAACGAGTTGGTAATTGTTTGGAATTTTCAAAGAAAATGTCTTTCTTCAAATGGTCATAACTTTTGGCTCGTAACTCTGATTTCAGTATTTTTTTGAAATGTTGGAAAGATCTCGACAAGCTCTACATTTATTTGCAAAACATGACTAGCAAATTATTAACAGAGAAATATTTAAATTGAAATTTGTTTGCAAATTAACAAACCAAAAAAATGTTCAACAAGCTTCACATGTTGATAGAGTTATAATGGATTGCTTCTTTGACATTCATGTGAAATTTTTGTCTCCCATGTCAAAAGCAAACCCCGTGAAGCTTTTTTCAGTCATCAATGTCACCACACAAATCATTTTCTCCAAAATCTGCAAGTTTAAAATCATTAGTTTTTTAGTAGTATATCCCGAGATGTTCTATCCCTCTGACATGTCTCAAGATCCTCTTCGTTGTTTTCAAGTGTGATGCCCTCTAGTCCTCCATAAACATGCTTGCTTTGTTCTGTCTTGTGCAAGTCAAATATCTCAATCTACCGATTAGGCTTCGGTACTGATTTGCATCAACAATTTATCCTCCCTCAAACTTAGAAAGTTTTGCACTGAGCTTCATTGGTGTTGTCACTAGATCGTAGTTGTTCATCCTGGACTTCTTAAGGATGTTTCTCGCATATGCTCCTTATGAGAAAACAATTCCTGAGCTATCTTGTTATGAAGCGAATATAAGTCATTTAAGAGTGTTCGGGAGCACGACATACGCACATGTGCCAGACCCGAAGAGAACAAAACTTGAAGACAAGAGCAAGAAGCTCATTTTCATTGGCTATGATGGGAAGTCAAAAGCCTACAAAATAAATGACATGGTCGAGAAGAAGGTCGTGGTGAGTCGGAATGTTGAGGTCAATGAAAAAGTTGTATGGGATTAGAAAAAAATAGCGAGAAGAAAAGCTAGTCGAGGGAGAAATTGAAATTCCACCTCAGGTTGACGAAGCATCAAGCTCGGGAAGCTCGGGTGATGATAGATTCTGAGATCTCAGATGAGAACATGCCAAGAAACCCAAGATCTCGAAGTTTGCAAGAACTATGTGAATCAGTAACGAAGTGCACTTATTGTGCTTATTAGCTCATGTCGAGACAATCTAATTCGAAGAAGATGCTCGGGATGATAAATGAAAAGCATCAATGAACGAGAGATCAGGGCAATTGAAAAGAACGAAACATGAGACTTGGTAGATTTGCCGAAAGGGCAGAAACCAATAGGTGTTAAATGAGTCTTTAAGAAGAAGATGGATCCGAAGGGTGAAGTTGAGAGGTATAAGGCAAGACTAACGATGAAAAGATTTCGACTAAAAGACAAAATAGACTATGATGAGATCTTCGCATCAATTGCTCGGATGAAGACAATTCGGCTGCTAATTTTGCAAGCAGCTCAATTTGAATGGTCGATCTATCAGATGGATGTGAGGTCGGCATTGTTAAATGTAGGACTCGAGAAAGAGGTTTATGTCGAGCAACCTCTTAGCTATGTGAAGTCGAAGAAAGACCACAGTGTTGAGGCTAAAGAAAGCTTTGTATGGACTAAAATAGGCCTCGAGAGCTTGTAATACGAGAATCAACTCATATTTCAAAGAACATGGATTCAGACAATGTTCGTTAGAACATGACATCTATGTGCAATCAAAAAGAGAAGAAATCTTGATTGTGGCCCTACACGTGGACGACATGATATTTGTGGAAATCATTTAAAGGCTGGTCGAAGAATTCAATGCCGAGGTGAAGAAAGATTTTGATATGATAGATCTCAGGTTGATGAAATATTTCCTAGATCTTGAGATTAGACCGCTCCACTATTTCTACGGAGTTTTGTTCCTGAGTGCACTATGCGAACACCTATTTTGAATGTTTACAGTGCATTGAAATATTGTTGCTGCCCAGAACTCCTTCGGCATGTTCTTCATTTTCAGCATTGAACAAACCATGTCCATAATTGTTGTGTTATTCCTTTCTGCCACTCCATTCTATGCGGAGTGTAAGGTGCCGTAAGATATATTGTAATTTCTTGTTCCTCGTAATAACCTTTCAGTTTGTTTGATAGGTACTCATCCCCAGTCTGATCTCACTGCTCGAATCTTTTATCATGTTGATTTCTGGATCATAACCTTGAAATTCTAAAAGATTCAAAGGCTTTGATTTTTCTTTCAGAAAATATATCCAACACTTTCTTGAAATATCTTCATTGAAAGTAATGAAGCATTTCTTGCCACTAAATGATCACTGTGCGATAGCTCAGCATATTTGGGTGTGCACCATGTTGAGTATCCTCTTTGGTCGGTATTTTGCCTTATCGAATGAGTTTCTTGCTCGTTCCTCGAATACACCCCCTCACAAAATTATTTTCGAACTGAATGTTCGGTAATCCCTGTATCGAGTTGTTCTTCACCATCTCATTGAATTTGATATGTCTCAAATGACGGCACCTTAGATACCACAGATGGGCTTCGTCATCCTGACTGAATTTCAGGCATTTTTCATCAATTTTCCTTAAGTTCAGTTTAAACATTTTGTTATGTCCAACTTCTATCCAAGTTACATCTTTACCGAATTTATCTCACCGGTGCAATGGTATGTTTTTCATGAATACCAAGCAATCTATCTCCATGAGTTGGTCTACATTCAATATATTACTCTTTATTTCGAATGTGTAGTACACATATTCTATGATTCCCAATTTTCCATTCTCCATGTGGAAGTTTCTCTCGGTCATCTCTTCGAACGGATGCTTGTGACCATTCATGTGGTTACTTGCTACTGTATCAATATACCACATTGCACTACCGCAAAAATGGCTTTTAGCAGCTCCTATTTTATACTTGTTGCTTAAAGCACGAGATTATTAATAAGATCATGGCATATCTGAAAATTTGTAGAAGTATTTTATACTGACTGTTAATAAAAATGGGTATAAAAGTATACCACAACATTTAATACGTGTTATTTTACAACAACAGATATTAAAAGTATATCCTTTAATATCGGTTGTAGTAAATGGGGTATAAAATATATACTACAACATTTAATACATGTTGTTATATAATAGCCGATATTAAAAGTATACCCTTTAATATCAGTTGTAGTAAACAATCGGTATTAAAAGTATACCACAACATTTAATCAAGTTGTTTTATAACACAAGGTATAAAAAGTATATTATAAAAAATAGGTACAATCTCAATCATCCAATTCGTCTATCAACCATAGTGCGATATTTTCCACCTCATCAATCCACACACTCCCCACTCACCACCTCATTAATCTGCACCGACTCCAAATATATATATCATCTCTACACCTTTTGCCGCCTCCTCTTCTTGTGTGCTGCCAGCAACCATCTACACAAAAACCATCTGCATAACACAAGCATCTCTACCCCTGGCGAGCAAGAGCTGATGGAGGCTTAAACCAGGTGTTGGTCGCCTGAGTCAAGTTGGATTTTAATAAGTTAACTGGTTCTTTTCTCCATTTGTTTGTGTTCTTTCTTTTATTTTTATAAGATTTTTCTGGATGTGGGTTGCCTGTGCTATTTTCTTTTCTTCATTTTAATAAGCTAACTAGTTCTTTTTGATATTTTGTAATCCTAAGGTCAAACTCGATTGCAAAAGCAGTTTATCAATTTCAATTCTAACTTTTAGACCTTAATCACCTAACTAAAATCTTAATCAATCAAATATTAAAAGCAATAGGGTGATTTAAGCAATAATGTGCAAAGATAGTAAAAGATATCAAGAGACCAAGAGAACAAGCTATGTAACATGGTTCGACCTACAAATAAAATAGGCCTACAACCACAACACCCCCAGATCCAAAATACCTTCCGGGATCGATTCCACTAGATCACAATTATTTTTACAATTGCTGAACCTATCTTTGGTTCCAAACAACAAAATAACATATCTTAGGCTCCAAATTCTTTGGAAGGGGCTACACTACTCTACAAAGACCTAATATTTTGATTGACAACATAATCAAAGACAATGATGAACTACTTGACAACACAACGTAGTTCACCAAATTAAAAAAACCTTCAGGAGGGCTTTCTTGATGCTTCTGATTTGTATCCCTCAAGTATATATAGGCTGAGCACATCTTAGAGTCTTAAAATCTTGAACAGAGAGGCTTGCATTACAAAAATCCTTAACTCGTTACAGAACTCGTCGTAACGGGTTGGCACCTTTCACCTTTTGCCCTTCACAGCATCTCTGACTAACTTTTGGGCCCTCAGGGGTAGGAACTCATTGTGACAGGTTGGAGACCCATTGTGACGAGTTGGGGACCCATTATGGCGGGTTCCCTTGCGTTATGGTAGCGCAAGGCTTTGTATGAGTATGTTTTGCTTGCTCTTGATGTCTATTCTATCATCTTGACTTGTACGTGTATAATTAAACCTTTGCAACATCAATAGGTACATGTATAACCCTACAACTCACCAAAACACAATTGTGAAAGGTTAGTACTGATTTGTTTTGTAAATTGTCAAACCAAAGAAGAGTTTAATCTAACAAACTCCACCTTTTGACAATTTACAAAATCCTATGTGTTTGCACATTATATTGCTTGCAAAACACCACATTTCTCCTCCTTTTTTGCAAAGTTTGGCAAATGACTTAGTTCAAAAACAATTTCTCTCCCTATATAATATTTACAAATTTTACATGTATTTCAGTTCCAATCAAGATAAACAAGCTCCCCCTTAGTGATATAAATTTGATAATCAAGGCATAAGTAGTAAGTCATAATTCAATAAGCAATTTCAATCATTATCAATTTGAATCTTAATTTGATATGTTGGTTTGTATAAATGGGCTTTGTTGAGATATCCGCAATTTGATTTTACTATCATTATGCACATGTTTTATATTCCATTTTCTACCCAATCCTTGAGAAGTTGATGCATAATATCTATGTGCTTAATTTGATATTGTCACAATTCATGAGTACCTCGATAAAATGCAAGTCATAATCCTTAAGAGTTTGGATTATCCACAAGATTTGGATATAACAACTAAATGCCATTATATACTCCACTTCGGGCGTAGAAAGAGCAACCAAAGTTTGCTTTTTGCTTGACCATGACACTAAAGATTCACCAAAAAATTAACATGTTCCACTAGTACTCTTCCTATCTATACGATCACCGACAAAGTCGGCATTGGTATATCCAATTAGGTCTATACGATCACCAACAATCTGATCGACTTGTGGTAAGATAGAAAAGGCTTCCAATAATGGCTCTATATTGTGAGATATCAACCGGTTTCCACTTTAATTAACTCCAAGACTAATACTTGTTGCCATGGTTGTCTTCATCGCTTTACTATTCTCAACTCTGAATCTTTTGATGAGTTATTTGGCATATTCTGATTGGTTTATAAAGATTTCCTCATCATTTTGCTTGATTTCAAGCCCAAGGAAGAAGTTGAGCTCTCCCATCATTGGCATCTCAAATTCTCTATTCATAAGCTTAGAAACATTCTCCACAAACAAAGCATCAGTGGACCTAAAAATAATATCATCTACATAAATTTGTACTAAGAGAATATCACTTTTATCCTTCTTTGTTAAGAGAGTTGAGTCTTGTAAGCCTATCTTGAAATCGTTATCAATAAAAAACATGCTTAATATATGATACCATGCTCTAGGGTTTGTTTTAGACCATACAAAGCTTTATGAAATTTGTAGACATAGTTGGTAGGAATTGGATGTTCAAACTCTTTTGGTTGAGAGAAATAAACTTCTCCATTGATAAATCCATTTAAAAACACATGTTTGACATCCATTTTGTACAAAATAAACTTCATATGGGACGCACAAGCAAGAAGCATTCTTATTGACTCAAAACGTACAAAGAGAGTAAATGTCTCCACATAATCAATACCTTCTTGTTGGGTATACTCATTTACAACAAGACGTGCCTTATTTCTAACAATGTTACCAAACTCGTTCTTTTTGAAGATTTTGGTACTTAATTCCATACTTTATTCCTCTCAAATTGGATAAGTTCCTCTTGCAAAGCAAGAATTCAATTAGGATCTTGATTGGCTTCTTTGAAAAGTGCAGGTTCAAGTTGTGACACAAAAGTATAATGAGATATCATTTGGCTTAACTTAGAATGAGTTGTGACATCAATTCTTGGATCACCTATAACATTGTCTAAAGGGTGTACATTGACTTCTCTAAGCATCTCGAGTGCTTGGTACTCCAATTGGGTTGGAGAGACATCATCCACTTGGATCTCATCATTTAGCAAATTTGCTTCTTCATTGTTGTGTTCCAACTCTGTTGAGGTTTCTTCATTCAATGAATTTGACTCCCCCTCAACTTTATCACCATGAGGTTCTTCAACACCTTCTTCATTGAGTATAATTCTTTCTTGTGCAATTTTTTCAACTCGTGCACCTTCTTGTGTAGAATTTCCATCATCATGTGAATTGATTATACCTACAAAATCCTTTCCTTTTTCTGCCACTTTAGTGATACTCTCATCAAATTTTACATGTATAGACTCAACAATAGTTTTAGAGTAAGTTAAATACACTCCATAAGCCATACTTGTAGATGAATAGCCTATAAAACTTCCTTCTAAAGATTTTGAATCAAATTTATCTAAACTCAAAGATTGGTCAAGTACAAAACATTTCGATCCAAATACCTTAAAATATGAGATGTTGGGTTTATATACTTTCCAAATTTCATATGGAGTCTTGTTGGTTAAAGCTCTAACATATACCCGATTAATGATTTTACATACGGTATTAACCTCTTCGACCCAAAGGAATTTTGGTGTCATGTATTCATTTAGCATCGATCATGCAAGCTCTTGTAAGTTGCGGTTCTTTCATTCAACCACTCCATTTTTTGAGGCATTTTTGGTGCCGAGAACTCATGCTTATAATAATTTTTAGAGCAAAACTCATAAAACCTTGAATTTGCAAATTAACTCCCATGATCACTATGAATGGAGACTATCTTTACTTCTCTTTGATTCTCTACTTGTGTGAAAAAAGTCAATAATGTACTCACAAACCTCTTCTTTGTATCTCAAAAAGTTGACCCAAGTTTATCTACTATAGTCATCAACAATGACAAAGACATATTTCTTCTTGACCAAGCTAGGTATGTTAATTAGTCCAAACAAGTTTGGTTGAGATTTGGTCTTTTGGCTTAAAACTAGTTTTGGTTAGTTTATCTCTCATACAAGCATCACACATGTTGTAATCATTTACCTTAGAAATAGATAGCCCACGTACAAACTCAAGATTGACTAGTTTCTTAATGAAATTGAATGAGGCGTGACCTAACATTCGATGTCATAACTATGAGTCCGAATTGGTTGCATTTAGACAAAGTTTACCGAAAATAAATTGGTTGATGTGAAGGTAATAGACATTTTTGGTTCTTTTACCAGTATAGACTAACTCATTGGTATGGTTATGATACAATGAGGATTCTTTGTCATTAATGCCACGGTGAAACTGAAATCACATAACTTACTTATACTTAACAAGTTAAAGTTTAAGCATTCAACCAAATAGACACTATCAATAGTCACATGTATGTTACTAATAGTACCACTTCCAATTATCTTACTCTCATGTTCATTACATCCAAAGATGACTTGACGTCCATCAAAGGGCTTAAGACTCTTAAACACAAGTCTGTTATCCGTCATGTGGGGTGAACAATTACTATCTATAATCCAAAAATAATCCTTAAATGATGAGGCCAAATATACCTATATGTTTTGAAAGTGATATGTGAGTACTAGTTTGAAAACTTTTAGTGTCTACTTTTTGAAAAACTCGAGGTTAATCGTAATCAGGTTTAATTGAGAGACTTAGAAACCCAAACATACAGATTTTTATGTTTGTTTCTTTCGAATGGCCATTCAAAAGCTATATGACCATGGTGGTTACAATAATTACAAATAATATTGGAATTGTTTGATATACAAGGTATATCTCTTGCGCAAAAATGAGAAATTTTAACTTTGTATTCAAAACAAGTTTCTTATGATAATGCCTATTAGTTGTTTGTAACATAGGTTTCTTGTAATAAAGCCCTCTTAATGTATTGTATTTGGGTTTGTTGTAGTAATACCCTTGGATTGGCATAAACGTGTTTTTAGGTTTAACTTTCTTAACTATTTTTCTTGTACGCAAGTTAACATTGTCTTTATGCATGTATTTATTGGCGGAGAATCTTTTGTCCTATCTAATTGCTTGATTATGATTCTTTGATTTTGATTATATTATTATTTTTTATTTATGTTAGTTGGCACACTAACTTCAATACTTGTAGGTTCAACTTTTAATACACTTATTTCTTCACAATTAGACCTAAGGTGACTTAATTTTGACCCCAAATTACAAATTCTCATTAAAAGCACTTTGATGTCTTTATGCTTCATATCCAAACTAATTTTTGTTTTATCATACTTAACTCTCAACTTATATTCACTATTATTCTTGGCAATTGACCTACAACCTAAGCTATTTGAGTTTACATATACCTCTCCTTGCTTGTTAGATGATGAAGAAGCTATGATTTTCATTTCTTTAAAGTATTCATCGTTGATCCTAGTGAATACTTGAGTTACTTCTTCATTCAAATCTTCCTTTGCTTTGTTTTTCAAATCTTGCTCTTTTGCGATGAGATCCTTCCCTTACTCCAAAATGGTTGTAACTTCATCTTTATGAATCACTACACTTAGATTACTCTTGCTAGAACTAGCATCATTGCTAAATGCATTATCAAGAATATACCATATTTCATATGTAAGATTTGAATCAATAAGAATTTTACTAGTCGACTCTTCTACAAAATTCAATATGAGGTAAGAAGCATAACTATTGTCTATAGTCCTAGATGGTGAATCTTTAGTGGCATAAAGACTTTTTTTATTAAGAGTGTATAAAAAATCATTTTCCTCTAAGTATTCATGCATTTCCTTTTTACAATATTGAAATTTACCATTTCGAATAAGCTTTGGGAGTTCAACTATACTTGCGTCAAGAAATTTACCATTTTTACAATGTCTTCGTATTTGTCGATTTGCAAAACCATCTTGAATTTTATTGTGTTCGCGTGTTTTAAGCTTGTTATGGAAAGTATATTGCAAAATTGGATATTTGGATGTGTAACGTAAATCTAAAGTGCAACATGGGCATGTGCAGCTATTATCAAGAAGGTCTAGATAGGATTTAAATTAATTAATTTGTAAATTTGGCATAATTTGGTTTTATTAAGCTTGAGAAAACTCTATTCTGGGCTAAACCGTTATAACAGTTCCCAACCGTTATAATGGTTAGTTCAATCCGCCCAATTCGCAAAATGTATACTTTGTTTCCAGAACCAACTGTTACATAACGGTTAAAAACTGTTATAACGGTTAGTTCATACGGTTGCGAACCATTATAGGATGTTTTATCTCTGGCAATTACTCGAGGGTATCCGGACCTTCAATATGTCTTTTGTCATAATCAAGCACATGATCACCGCTTGCAAGGACACCCAAAGAATTCTCCTCTACGAAAACCTCATCCACAAAATTCTAAAGACTAATGAGGTGGTGTTTCCTCCCAACATTGACCTCGTTGAACCAATTAATTTATAGACTCGCATGGATGCACATGGGTGGGTTACTACATCATCTGATTTCGGGGATGGTCGTGGCCAAGGGACCGGTGGGCTTGTTTATCACCCAAAGCCCAAAGACCAAAGACAAGAATATTTGGATTAATTAGTCCAATGCCCGAGTAAACCAATATTGGGACCCAAATAAGCCCGCTCCTCTATCTCCTCCTCGTGCTTCCTCCTCGACTCACACCACGCCTCAGTATTCTCATGACTTTCAACAAGCGGTTCTCACGTCTTTGGGTGAGCTTCGCCCAACTTGTAATGAGATCAACACCAAGTGTGATCGGATCAAATCGAATCAAAACGAGTTTTGTTCATGGGCAAAAGGTCAATTCTCTACTCTCTACGATTTCTCACCTTGACCTCCAATCTCGTTAGTACGAACGATTCAGGTATAATGATGAAGAGGGCGATACATCCGCCCCGACTTATGGAGGTGACGATGATGATGGTGACGACGATGGAGACTTAGCTCACGTTTATCATATTATATTGCTTAGGTCTATGCTAGTTTTATATTCGAACAATGTGTGTTTTAAGACTATGTGATTGTGTTTTGGTTTATGTTTGACATGTACTTTGAGTGATGTTGGACCGACTTGCATCTTTCTTTCTATATTGTTGTTTTATTTTATGCTTCAAATTTAATATATTTACTATCTATATGTGTCTTTATATGTGCAACTTGTCAAAATATGCCATAATCGAGGGGGAGTTTTAGTAGGTATATGTGGTTAAATCATTTCAACATTCACATGTTTAGATTGAGGGGGAGCATATTTGAAACTATTTGGTGATATTGGTTCAAAACATTAAGTGCATGGACTAAGGGAGAGTTTCAATTCAAACTTATATTATTTTTTTGCTCGATTTTCAAAAAGGGGGAGATAATTATGCATGCACATATAATTGCAAGTTTTGTAAATCAACAAAAGGGGGAGATTGTTGTGTCTAACAATGTATTCGTATTTGTCGATTTGCAAAACATCTTGAATTTTACCGTGTTCGCGTGTTTTAAGCTTGTTGCAGGAACTATATTGCAAAATTGGATATTTGGATGTGCAACGTAAATCTAAAGTGCAGCATGGGCATGTGGAGCTATTATCAAGAAGGTCTAGATAGAATTTAAATTAATTAGTTTGTAAATTTGGCATAATTTGGTATGATTAAGCTTGAGAAAACTCTAATCTGGGCTAAATCGTAATAACGTTCCCAACCGTTATAACGATTAGTTCAATCCGACCAATTCCCAAAATGTGTACTTTGTTTCCAGAACCAACCGTTACATAACGGTTAACAACTGTTATAACAGTTAGTTCATCCCAGATCAAAATGTCGAGAATTTGGTTTAACCGTTATAACGGTTGCCAAGCGTTATAATGGTTAGATCAGACAGTTTAATATGAAAAGTGTCCTATTTGCTTCCAGAACTAACTGTTACATAACGATTACCAACCGTTATAATGGTTGGTTCATTCTACCTCGAAACTGCCAGGTTTTTTTACTAACCGTTATAACGGTTCGGGACGAAATCTCCTGTTTTGGAAGGTATTTTGCTAATGCTTATATATATTGCTTCCTTCTTATTTCTCTATTATCTTTTGCTAAATCTAAAACCCTAACCAGCCGCCATTGCTAAACTCAAGATGCTTTCTAAAACTCTCAAAATACTCAAGCATAATTGATCTAAAATTAGTCAAATACTTGTGAGATTTGAGAGATCATTGTTATTCTCTTTGCTTTTGCTATTGTGCTTGTTCAACGGGTCTAGTCTCTAATCTTCGTGTGTAAAGAGCTAGATCTCGGCCTTATGTAAAGACTATTGTTTGGTGCTAGTGCAAACGGCTCGATCTCGTTACCAAGTTGGGGGATCGGGAGTTCCAGAGAGTAGGCTCGTCAATAGCCAAACTTCGTTAACACATCGGTGTCACACGTTCTTCTATTTCGTTTGATCTTTCTAAACTCTGTTTATTTTAATTTCTGCAATTTAATTATCTTGAGTAAGTTGGGTGATTTGGTGTTGATTGAAATTGAAATTGAATTGTGTAATTTACAAAAAGAACCCTAGAACTCCAATTAAACCTATTCACCCCCTCTAGGTTCTACACAAAGAACCTATCTTAGGCTCTAAATCCTTGTTGTAAGGGACTACATCGCTCTACAAGGACATAATCGTCTGATTGACAATGCAATTAAAGGCAACGATGAACTACTTGACAACACAACATAGTTAACCAAACTAAAACAATCAACAAAGTATTCTCTCGGATTGACAGTTAAAGAATTAGCTATCCTAAACACTCTCAAGATGTGAATGCTGAAGGAGAAGACTCTTGTGCTATTTCTAGTCCTCAATTGAGTGCTTGTAAACTGGAAAGGACTTTCTTGATGCTTCTGATTCGTATTTCAAGTATATATAGACCGAGAACATCTTGGAGTCTTGAAATCTTGAACAGGGAGGCTTGCATTACAA
This sequence comes from Eleocharis quinqueflora, assembly GCA_964058865.1. Classification (NCBI taxonomy): domain Eukaryota; kingdom Viridiplantae; phylum Streptophyta; class Magnoliopsida; order Poales; family Cyperaceae; genus Eleocharis; species Eleocharis quinqueflora. The sequence continues at coordinate 122,101 of CAXKVX010005116.1, forward strand.
AAATTCTCAACACATTACATAACTCGTTGTAATCGGTTGGCACCTTTCACTATATTTCCTTCACAACATCTCTGGCTGACTTTAGGGCCCTCCTGGACAGAAAGCTGTTGTGACGGGTGAGGAATATGTTATGACGGTTTGGAAATCCCTTGTGACGGGTTGGACATGCATTATAGTAACGCAAGGCTCTGCCAAAGTTCTCTTATGTCTTGTTTTCTGGCTCCTCCTCTTCAACCCGTTGTGACAGGTTAGTAACCAGTTATGACGGGTTGGGAACCTATTGTGATGAGTTCTCTTGCGTTATGGTGACATGAGACTTTGTATGAGTCTGTTTGCTTGCTATTGATGTCTACTTGATCGTCTTGACTTGTACATGCATAATTAAGCCTCTGCAAACATCAATTTGTACATGTACAAATATGCAAATCACCAAAACTCAATTGTACAAAATTAGTACTGATTTGTTTTGCAAATTATCAAATCAAAGAATTTAATGTAACACTTTTAACTCTATTAATAAGCTAACCGCTGATTAATAAGTTAACTGGTTTCTTTTCTTAGATCACCTTTTAACTCTATTACTCTTAATCATCTATAGAAAAATAAAAATAATACTTAATAACAACGAAATGAATTTGAATCTCACTTAATGAAAGTTAGCTATAGCTATCAATTAAGCTAGGTAGCTAAAGCTGTCGAAGCTAGCAGCTGTCATGCATCAATCAGATTTTTTTTCATGCATCTTTTAATATAAATTGTTAGTAACTGATAACTGAATTAATCCACAACTATTATATTATTTTCAAATGCTTTTCATCTCTCTCTAATAGAACACACTTGAAATATTTAACTTTTATATTCCTCTGAGTTGTTTTCTTACAATAGAAAGAACAATCTATTTATAGGCATTAGCATGCTCTTTTAAAACTGAAAATAATAAAAATCTAATTATAGTCATAAAACCCCACTATCTCCTATATCACCCCTTGACCTTTCAACTTCAAAAAACTCTTGACCTTTTATTTTCCACTAACTTCTAAATTTAAAACCCACTAAAAATACCATTTAATGTTTATTCAACAAAACTCCCCCATAAACTTAAATGTTTCTACCATCCGTCATGCCAATCATCTTCTTGCATTTGTCGAGAAGTATTTTTTAGTAGCGGTTTTGTGAAGATAACGGCAACTTGATCTTGACTTGCCACATGCACCAATTCCACACTTCCTTCCTTCACATGATCTCGGATAAAGTAAAAATGAACATCGATGTGTTTGCTTCTCTCATGATTCACTGGATTCTATGCCAACTCGATTGCGGATTTATTGTCAACTTGAATCACAGTTGCACCTACTTGCTTTAGCTCCATCTTGCTCAACATTTCTAAGCCATATCGCATGACATACACACCAAGATGCTGCCACATATTCAGCTTCACACGTCGAGAGCGTCACGATCGGTTGCTTCTTTGAAAGCCAAGTAAATGCAGTATCTCCCATAAAGAACACATATCCTGATGTACTTTTCCGATCGTCTATGTCTCCGCACCAATCGCTGTCGGAGTAGCCAACCAACTTATAATCTTCTGCTTTCGGGTAGAACAAACCGAGTGGCACCGTTCCTTGGATGTATCGTAGGATTCGCTTCAACGCCTTCCAATGTGAATAAACCAGCTCCTCCATGAACCAACTTACAATGCCGACACTTAACGAAAGGTCCGGCCTTGTGCATGTGAGATAGCGAAGACTTCCCACCAAACTTGGATATTTGCTCACGTTAACTCGTTCTCCTCCATCAATTCGAGAGTTTTGCACCTGGTCCCATTGGTGTTGATACCGGGTTGCAAATTGCCATCTTGTACTTCTTCAAAATCTCCTTTGCATATGTCTCCTGTGATACAAAAATACATGTCTCTACTTGTCTAACCTCCAAACCAAGAAAAAACTTCATCAAGCCCAAATCTGTCATATGAAATTCTCGTGTCATTGTGCCCTTAAACTCTTCTATCATCTCATCATTGTTACCCATAAAAATGAGGTCATCGACATAAAGAGCAAAAATAACATGTTACCTCCATTCTTCTTTACGTAAAGGGCATGCTCGTAGGAACATTGCTTGAACTCGTTCTCCTTGAAATATGTAGATACGTGTATTCCATGCCCTCGGTGCTTGCTTCAACCCGTAAAGCGCCTTCTTCAATTTTAGCACCTTCTTCTCTTCTCCGACTTTCATGTACCCAGGTGGTTGTTCGATGTAGACATCTTCTTTAAGCACACCATTCAAGAAAGCTGACTTGACATCCATTTGAAATATCCGCCATTTGAATTGAGCAGCTTGTGAAATGAGTAATCGGGTGGTTGTTCGATTCCTGCCTTTTGCTTGTATCCCTTCGCAACAAGACGCGCCTTGTAACGTTCTATCTCGCCTTGAGCATTCATCTTTTTCTTGAACACCCACTTCACACCAATAGGCTGACTTCCTTTTGGCAATTCCGCTAGCTCACATGTGTTGGTGCGGTCAATCGCATTAATCTCCTCGTTCATGGCAGTTTGCCACTTTTTGTCTCGCACTGCCTCTTCAAAGCTGATATTTTCAGCATCTGTCAAAAGACATACAAGGTGTACCTCATTTGTCGAATCATACAAATCTTGCAAACTTCGCATTTTGGGTTGTCGTGGTTCATCTTCATCATCGCGGAGTTTGTTGGTATACTTGTTGGTGCAACGATTGATGATTCTCCAACTTCGATGATAACTTCTATCCAATTGTTCCAGTCCCACTCGCTTGCTTCATTTACTCGCACATCACGACTCACCATCACCTTCTTGCTTATCGGATCGAGTAGCTTGTACCCTTTTGTCTTCTCATCATACCCAATAAAAATATACCTCTTGCTTTTGTCTTCGAGCTTTGTTTTTCGTTGATCCGGTATGTGTGCATAAGCCACACTACCGAACACTTTGAGATGAGAAACTATCGACTTTTGTCCGCTCCATGCCTCTTGTGGTGTTTGATCATCCAACTTCGCATGTGAACATCGATTTTGCACATAGATGGCACATTGCATGACTTCCACCCAAAATTCCGTTGGCATCCTTTTGCTCTTGAGCATTGACCACCATGTCGAGAATGGTCTGATTCTTCCTCTCAGCAACTCCGTTTTGTTGAGGAGTGTACGGTGTGGTTAGAAATTGCCTTATGCGTTGCTCCTCGCAATACTCCATGAAAGCCGTCAAAGTAAACCTTCTTTAACCTCATCTTTTGTGGCTAGATTGGTTGTCTCTTCCACTTTTTTCTCGACATTCTTTCGCGAAATGCCCTACCTTGCCACAATTGTAACACTTTTCGGAGTTGCAATCCTTCGCATAGTGACCATATTTGTGACATTTGTAGCACTCGATGTTGGAATAATTTGATCGGCCGCCTCTCCCACGACCACGTCCTCTTCCACGCCAATTTTGTTGGCTTGATTGTCCATTCTCCTCATAATACCCTTCTTGACCACGACCTCTACCACCGTGACTATTTCCTCGACCTCTACTACCACGTCCTCTACCTCGAAAGTTTTGAGAATAGAGTACCTTTTCATCTGTGATTGACGCCTTGGTTTGAAGTGCTTGTTCGAGTGTCTCCTCCTTATTCTTCTTCTTACGTTGCTCGTGTGCCTCTAGAGAACCGGCGAGCTCGTCAACTGTGAGCGTCGCAAGGTCCTTTGACTCTTCTATGGCACGTACAACATTCTCAAAATTGTTGGTTAATGACTTCAAAATCTTCTCCACAATTCGCGCATCAGTTAACTTTTCGCCGTTTCGGTTGAGTTGGTTCACCACAGTCTGGACACGTGTGATGTAGTCGGATACACCTTCTGGCTCTTTCATCTTCATACCTTCCAATTCACCGCGAAGAGTTTGGAGGCGGACTTGCTTGACTCGATCGGCTCCTTTATATACGTTCGCCAAAATGTCCCATGCTTCTTTTGAAGTTGTCTCACTCGCAATCTTCTCAAAGCCCGACTAGTCAACAGCTCGGAACAACATGTACAATGTTGTCTTAGCCTTCGATCGCGTCTCTTTCAACGTCTTGTGTTGACCCGCCGTATATCTCGTGGTAGTTGCCGGTTCTACGAAACCTTCTTCGACCATCTCCCAAGCATCTTGAGAATCGAGAAGAGCTTTCATTTGAATGCTCCAGTTCTCGTAGTTCGCCTTCATTAGCCGTGGTAGCGACATTTGACCCGTCACATTCGCCATTGGCTCTGATACCAATTTGATAACTGAATTAACCCACAACTACTATATTATTTCCAAGTACTTTTCAACTCTCTCTAATAGAACACACTTGAAATATTTAACTTTTATATTCCTCTGAGTTGTTTTCTTACATTAGAAAGAACAATCTATTTATAGCATTAGTATGCTCTTCTAAAACTGAAAATAATAAAATCTAATTATGGTCATAAAACCCCACTATCTCCTATATCACCCCTTGGCCTTTCAACTTCAAAAAACTCTTGACCTTTTATTTTCCACTAACTTCTAAATTTAAAATCCACTAAAAATACCATTTAATGTTTATTCAACATTAACGATTGGTATAAAAGACCTTTTTCTATATCAGATGTGGAGTAAAAACCGCTATAAATAATTCTTTAATATCAGCTCCTAGTTAAAAACAGCTATAAATAGGTTCCTTTTATACGGACTTGTTAGTAAAGAAAAAGATTGGTACTAAAGTCTCCTCCTTTAATAACAATTGCTATATACACTTAACAGTCTCCCTCTTTCACACTCCAGGAACAAATGCTATCAAAGCTTTTTTTAATCGATATAGCGAAAATCTGTCGTACTGTTGTGTCACCTCCTGGACTCGAGTTGTTTGTTCCATCAGCATCATATTGCCCTCTTCTTTTTCCTCAGTTTTGGCATACTTGGCATTTATGTCTGTCTTCTTCTCGGCTCAACAGTCACTCGCGTAGTGGTCATGCTTCCAACAATTGTAGTAGTCTACATTGGGCTTATTTCCTCGACCACCTCGACCTCTACCTCGTCCTTGGATATTTTGGCTCGATTGGTCTCTTTCTCCTCTGCCTTGTCCTCGACCATGACCACCTTCTCAGTTGCATCCTCGTTGGCTTTTCTGCTGAGCATTCATTGCCTTCTCGCCAGCAGTCTTTACTTGCAAAGACTCTTTAGCTACTTCCTTTTCCTTCATCTTTATATTTCTCCTCTACTCGTGCGTTGTGAGCGAGCATGTGAGTTCATCTACCGTTAGCTCGCTTAGATCCTTGGAATGAGTGTTTTTGGTCTTCTTTCTATCTTCCATTTTGGATTTTAACAACTTTGAGTGTACATTTTTCAAGACCAGTAACACTCTCAACCCCCCCCCCCACTCCTCAGTAGCGGGCCCACTCCCACTAATTTTGAAACCCCCCGATTGTCGATGATTCAAAAAATCAGAAAAATTGAATTCTCGTGGCTAAATGTGTCTAGTCGTGTTTAAATGTGTTGTGTCTAGTCGTATTTCCGTATCGTATCGTGTTGTGTAGTGTTCCATATCATGTCGTGCATGCCCTCGAAATTTGTCTTGTCGGGTTTCGTACTGTGTTGTGCATTCCTCGAAATTTGTCGTGCCGTGTCGTGTCCTACAGTAGAAAAATCGAGCACGACACGTTAACAGTACCGTGACGTGTATTGTGTAACGTCCTAATTGTGTCGTATCATTATCGTATGTGTCGTTTATGCCGTGTTTGACTACAGTAGCACGATTTTGAGAACAATACTGTGAGATCGCTATCATGCAACTAGTGATTATTGTCTAGTTGATCATATTCAATCAGAGAAATATTTACGAACTTATTTGCCCTTCAACATAGAAGAAAGAGGTTGTTTATTCACTGTCATCTTTCCTGTTCAAGTAATTTTCAAAACATTTTTAGTGCTATTTGTAAAATATTCTTGTAATTTATGTTCTGTAAATAATATTTCTAACATAAAGTTTTATAGTAACTATTTTAGGAAAATTTTATGCAAATTAAAAAAGTAAAAATTACAGATGCATTCACAGTTACATAAATAAGGCAGAATTTCATATAAAGGCCTCTAAAACTTCAATATTACATATTTAGCCACTGAAATCTCATAATTACATATTTATCCATTTAAAACACAAAACGTTTCATATAAAGACCTCTAAAACTTCAATATTACATATTTAGCCACTGAAATCTCCAAAATACAAACTCGACCCGGCCTGAACCATAAGGCCGCGACCCAACGGCCCGACCCGAGGAAAAACCCGTGCGGACCCTTAAAAAAGCGAGGGTCGAAAACTGATAGCGACCATACTTCTTGGAAAAAACTTGTGTTAAAACTGACCCGCAAACCCGTCGACTAGGCCAACCCGTCCAAACTCGGCCTGCAAACCCGTCAGCCAGGCCAACCCGTCAACTCGAGCGAGTTAGGCCCGACACAGCCCGACACGTTTTCAATTTCCTACCTCTATTAGTGTTTTAGAGTGTCCGCACGAGTTTTAACATAGGTTTTTTCCAAAAAGGATGGTCACTACACGTCTTCGACTCTAGAGTTTTTTGGCGAGTTCGCACGAGTTTGCATCCGGTCGGACCGGGCCAGATTGCGATCTTGGAGTTTTCGGGTCGGGTCAAACACATACGGATTTTGTCAAATACCTAAATAGAGGAGAGGAGAAGCGATGTGAAATAAAGAAGCTAACGATTATACCCTTCTTCCCAAACCTGGTCCGACAAACTCGTGGCCCGGCCAACCCGTTGACTCGGGCGAATTTGACCCGATCCGACCTGGCCTGACCCGTTTTCAATTTCCTACCTCATTTAGTGTTTTAGAGTGGTAATTACCATTTAATTGCTAATTTACATTAAATTTATTAATTTGCAGTTATGCTGGACAATAATAAAACATTTTGTGTTTTACTTGAATAAATATGTAATTATGCAATTTGAGTGGATAAATATGTAATATTGAACTTTTAGAAGCCTTTGTATGAAATATTTTGTGTTTTAAATGGCTAAATATGTAATTATGAGATTTTAGTGGCTAAATATGTAATATTGAAGTTTTAGAGGCCTTTATATGAAATTCTGCCAAACAAAAGAAGGCATAGAACTTTGCTCAATTTGTATAAATTTGAACTTTCGCAATACAATTTAAAACTTCTAACTGTGGACTTTTAGTGGTTTATGAATAATTAGAATTGCACCTATACTTCTAAATTTATTTTGAATAATATTCTTATACGTATAACATAAAATTTAAATATATGCTAGCAATTTCTTTCTGAAAAATAATAACAAATATTTACAGAGAAATTAAATTCATTTCAGAAAACTAGTAGATACCCACGGTATGCAATGGATAACCTATCATTTTGTATTGTTTTATTTTATGAATACATCTTTTGAAGAGATCAAATAAATGAAACAATGAACAATAAAAAATAGGAGTTTGTTAATTTATTTACTTTATTATTTTACAAGTGCATTACAATTAAAAAATAGAAATCATATCAAAGAAACAAAGTACAATAGAAAATAGATATTTGATTTTCCATCTAATAGATTTCACATTGTTGTTCTAATTAGCTAAATTGCCATAGCCTTCCAATTATTTTAGTTTTAATCGACATTTGCAATATTCAGCTGGAAAAATTACAGTCTCAATTGAAAAATATTGAGTGCATAATTAAACTATCCGAAATTTCATATAAAAATAGAAAGATTGAGTGCCCTACAATAATTCAGTATTTCAATTATGATTTTTTGGGTTGTTTTTTTTATTGTTGACCCATATATTGATTGTATTATCATATTATGCCTCTCAGACTAAAAAGTCATATAGTGTATATTACATTCTTCTTTTTTTGCACAAGACTGGAGTATGAGAATGCACTTAGACTTGGAAAAAAATTATAAATAGTTCACTTTTTTTAGGGATAAGATATTAACACTGACAATAACATCCTTTATTCTGTAGAAAATTATACATAAAATATATGTCTTAAAACTCACTCCTTTTAGTTAGCTAGGAATTAAAATAATATCAATTTGTTTATTGGCATAGCAACTTTTCGAGAGCAATAAATTCAATTGATTTTATGAACCTCTTGTTCTTTTTTAATGCACTTGCTATTCCGAGACAATTAATTTTTTCTAAACTTGAAAGAAATGGTAGTATAAAATTCCCCAGATAGGAAGGAGGCGAAATAATTTTTTTTTTGTACGCAAGCGGAAGACCAAAGTATAAAGGAGTTGAAAGTCTAAAATTGAGCGGTTGTGATCGAAAAAATGAAAATCTCACGTTCTGTATTAATCTGAGAGGTGAATAGATGTTTGGAGTCAAAAAAACTCCAATCTACTTTTTTAGTAGTAAGGATAAAATAGCATGCAGAAAATGTATTTGAAAACTAACTCCGAACAGGAAAGATGACACTGTGTGAATGATCTCTAATTTCTTGTTTCATGAAAATTAGACATGTATATTAGAATTATCCTATTGATAATACTCTTACAATTAAGCATTTATTGTTATTTAATTTGTAAGGTTATTTTGCAACAAAAAAAATATATGAAAATTCCAAACACCGCATGTACTTGGTGAGTTTCAACATGGAGGCTAGCTTAAAATTGTTAGGACCGTATGGGCTGTCATGATATTAACTAAAAATTTATTAGATCGACTTAGAACGGTTAGAATTAGTGTTGGGATTAAAGCACAAGACTAAGATCAATTTACTAAGAATTAGTTAGCTCAGTTTATCATACTTATAGGCATGATTCTTAACTTGAAAATGTTTATTGTTAGTTTTAGATTACTTTTCAATTTTAGTGAGTTGTTCTTTTACAAATTCAAGATCGGTCTTATTATGTGGACTTTGACCAATATACATTTTATCATAGTCAATTTTGGTATCATTACTCAACGACTTAACAAACTTAACAAATTTAGAAGTTCAATGATGTGCTTCTTTTAATTCTTTTTCTTTTCAAAATTGACTTTAGTATCAATGTCATTAATCCTATTTTGTAGCAATTCAATATTCGATTTTAGATCATTGATCATAGCATCCTTAAAATCCAAAGACTTTTTGAACTCAACAAGCAATTTCTTAAGTTTAGTCACATTGAAAGATTCTTGTCTTTCATCCAAGTTACAAGACTCATCGTCACTAATGTCATCATAACATTTAGAAAAGCCAAAGACTATTGTATTAGATCGGCTAGGGGCCTCCAATTCTTGTGTGCTTGTAGTCTTGGCTTTTGATTGAGTTGTTGTCTTTTGTGCTTGATCATCCGCTTTAGTAAGGCTCAAAGGTTTCTCCATTTGCTTATCACAATCCTTCATTGTGAGTGATGGAGGATGCTTTATCTTGTTGTTGAGGACTACTCTTGGAAATTTGTCTCTCATTAGCTTCTTCTTGTTTTTTTGCATAATCGTCCTTAGCTTGAGCCATTTTCTTCAAGATTCGAATCTTCTCCTCCTCCGAGATGTACTTCTTTTTCCTCATCTTCACTTTCTTTGGATTTGCTTATCCAAGTTGCTTACATAGCTCTCTTGTTAGTCTTTTTAAAATGTCCTTATTGTGGTCTTCTTCTTTGAGGAAATATCACATAGCAATTTTGAATGCTATGTCTTTCCTGGTTGCAAGATTGGCATACCACATTTTTGCCTTGAGTTAGTCTCTTCTCATTCACCTTCTTTTCTAATTATATTCCTCATTTCACGAGCTTGGTAAGGAGGTCCTTGTCTTTAGAGAGAACTTGGTGAAGGTTTTGGTATATGACTACACTTGACTCGAACTTATAAGGTGGATTAAATGAAGATTGAGCTAGTAAGGCCAAGGTTTTAGTTGATATTGTGCTCTTGACTTCCTTGTGATTCTCCTCATGTGAGCAAAGTTGAGCATACACCTCTTCGAGTTGATAGGTAAGTCCTTTAGCTTGTAAAGCTTCTATATAGCTCACGGCGCCATCCCAATCGGGCTTTTTGGACACCGTCCTCAAAAGTTTACCTACAAAATCTTCATCACAAATGTTAGATCATACTTCAACGAATTCATTTTTTAAAGATACGAGTATATGGTAGAGACTTTCAAAAGACTCTTTATCTTCAAACTTCAAATTTTCTAACTTTGTGGCTAATCCGACATTTCGAGTCTTTTTCATTTGTTCATTCCCTTTATACCTAAGGACTAAGGCATTCCATATTTCCTTAGCACTAGAGGAATGTGTGAGAGATAAGATAATTGACTCATGAATTGAACTTAAGATGGTATTCATAGCATTGTTATTAGTGTACTTAAGTTCTTTTGATTCTTTGGTAAAGGTAATACCATCTAACTCATACTTTGGTATTTAATCATCTTCAACTATTATTCAAAGTTCAAGCAAGCTTAGATAGTTTACCATACATCTTTTCCAAAATGAAAGTTCTTGCAATCTACTCCAAAGACCGAGGAGTTTCACAAATTTTAATTGAGCCATATTTCACAAAATCAAGAACTAACAAGAATTTGGTGTTTAGCTAGGTATGAACCTATGTGCTCTGATACCAATTGTTAGAATTAGAGTTGGAGCTTAAAGCGCAAGACTAAGGTCAATTCACTAGGCAGAAGCGTTTTAATCAACAAATTTTAACTAAAAGCTTTAAGACCTTAATCACCTAGCCAAGTAATAGAGCAAACAATTTCAGAAAGTAATTGAGCAAATCACAAAATAACAAAAAAGAAAAGTAATAAAGAGAAAGAGAGAGAGCGAGCAATCGAGAACAAGAGAACACACTATGTAACGTGGTTCGGGCTATCAAATCAAATTAGGCCAACGTCCACAGGTTTCCCAGAATAAAATCTTCTTTCCGGACTATTTCACTATAAATGAGTGTTATTTACAAAGTGCAGAGCTGATCTTTGACTTCTTCTACACAAACAAGTCAATTTTCTTCTCCTAGACCAATGTACGAGACAACACCACAATACACGGTAAAATTGTCTGATTGACAACACAATCAAGGACAGTGATGCACCACTTGACAACACAAATGTGATGCACCAAAGGCTAAAACTAGCTAGAAGTTTGTTCTCGAATAGACAATAAGAGAATAGTAGTTATCCTAATTGCTCTCTAGGTTAGATAGCTGGAGAAGACTTGAATTAGGCTTTTTGTTGTGCTCAGTTTGATGCTTTGAAGCTTGTAGGAATGATTTGATAGTCTGCTGGTTTATTTTTGCATCTTTTATATAGGCTGAGTACTTCTTGGGTCTTGGATCCTTCAAATCTCTTCCTGGCATTACATCACATCTTTATTTTTATTTATTATGTCTAGGATTTACACATTTTTATGGTTGTTTTCTTATCTGATCTTTCTTATTTTTATTTTCAGAGACTATGTAGTCTGTTCCTCTTACTTTCTGAGGTGTAGAGTCAACAAAAAAGAACTTGGCTAAAGCATTTGCTGAGAGGAAAAGGAAGGCACGTGCTGATCGTGTGAAGTTTGCTGAAGAATTTAGAAAGCAAAAAAAAAAGATGAGAACCCAGGAATTTTTGGTTCACATTTGAAAGGTTCGGAGGAAGTCGCAACCTCGGATCTTCCTCCAAAGAAAGAAATAGGGGGAAAACGCTGAAATTCTCGATGTCACCATCTCAATTTCCTTGGGTTCCTCCTTCGACGGAGGCAGCCACATGATTGTTCCTCCCTCCTTGACGGTTGTTTTCGATGAGGTCGTGAAAAGGCCCGAAAGAGAGCTCTCCCTAACCCTAAGGCCCGAAAGAGAGCTATTTTCAAGTTTTTTCTATAAAACATGACAATAGTTCTATACTCTCGAATGTAAATTGGTTTCTATAAAACATATTGAATAATTTTCCTCATTACCTTAATGTATTAGACCCGTATTGATACAAATATAAATTTGGAACAGTACGGAATTAGAATGGTAATGTTGAAAAATATAAAGTTAAATTTTGTCCATAATAATTTCTAGTACATAAGATTAGGCTTTTAATAACGGGGCGGGTCGGGTACCTGTGGATCCGACCCGTCCGGATCCACGGATCCACGGGTACGACGGGTCCACGGGTACGACGGGGCGGGTATGCACGGGTCCGAACCCAAAACCCCCAACCCGACCCGTGATAAACTCGGGCGGGTAGGGTCCGAGCGGGTCCAGACGGGTCGGGCATGGGTCGGGTCGGATCCGTCCAACTTTTTGAATTTTTTGAATTTTTTTGATTTTTTTGAATTTTTTATTTTTTAAATTTAAAACTGCACATTATTTTAATATATATATATATTTTCGAATTTTTTTGAATTTTTTTTGAATTTTTTTTGAATTTTTGAATTTTTTTGTATTTTTTTTGTATTTTTTTGAATTTTTGCACGAATCCACGGGTCAGGCACGAGCGGGTCTTGGGATGGGTCGGGTACGGGTCTACAAGGGCACGAGTTTAGACGGGTTTGGAGGATTTGGGGCCAACCCGACCCGTGATAGATCCGTGGATCCGAGATCCGCGGATCCTGGTGGATTCGGGCACGGGCATGGGTCGGGCTCGGGCGGGTCCATGGGCGGGTAGACCCGCTCGGATTTTTTTTAAACCCTACATAAGATTTGAGTTTAAGAAATTTCCTTAAAGATTCTTTAAGAGGATTAATGGCACCGTGTTTGAAGTTTTAAATAGATATTAAGGATGATTATTTATGAAATGATAATATAGAAGAAACAATCTATAAGATGCAACTTAAGAATTTTTATTAAGTTTATAGGTTACACAAAGAAAATAATATCTATACAGTTAAGGGTCTCGATAAAATATTATCAAATTGTGAACTCATTTGATTCTTGAGTCAAATTTGATAAATCAGATTATTCGTATTATGTAAGAGTAAAACGGAAATAACTTATGTCTTAGGGAATAAATAATAAAGATTAAGATAAATGATCATGATCGATTTAAAAGCAATAAAGTCTAAGTATTTATATGCCATATAGGCATAAAACATGTTGATGTATACACATAAGGATATTGTGTTATGTGTCGACATGATAAAAAAAAATACTTAAGAATAAATATATTTAGAATCAGATCTTTTAGAATCAGATCAGAGATCTTAAAAGATTTATAGCGAACAAAATAATAATATTCACGAATTAGATGTTGGAAAAGTTTGTTAAAGGTCCTACCAAATCTGATTTAAGGATTAAATGAATTATTCCATAAAGATGTCACCTTCATATAATGAGCTTAGTATAGAGATCATATAAATTATATTGTGACAATAAATGAGCCATGCATAATAATACTAGAAACTTAATAAGGAGAAAATATTTATGTAAGTTTCCTAGTAGCATAAAAGAGAGTACAAAACAATGAGTTAAAGATATAACATATAAAAGTACATATTTCATATCCACAATGTGTGGAAAATATGGGAGTTGATTTTGGGGAAATATTTATTCTATGTAATTTGCAACAAGTTATGATATATGCGAGTTACATTTTGAAATCTCATTGTTATGTCTCTTTAAAGTTTTGATCTCACTAAAGAAAAATATTATCCATTTGGAAATAGGCACGTATAATCACACTCTTTTGTAATTTCTGAACTATATGTTCAGAATCTAATTAATGTCATCCAGCTTGTATTTGGCACCGTGATTTAAGTCGAGATAGCCATGCAGAAAATGTGGCGACATCGCTTAAGTCCCTTGTTGCTGGTGTATCGAATTGATTAAGAAGTACGAAAAGAAAAACAGAAAAGTTAAAGAAATATGTAGATTCACAGTTAATGTAATTAATCAAAAGGATCCCCACTTGTCCATTTGGGAGATTGTTGAAATTGAGTTGTCAAATTCAATAAATAAAGTTTGGACTATGTATTATAATGTATCACATACTATTACCAATATTACGAGGAGTAATATCAGATATGTCATAAATGTGATTAATTTCTACAAGGGCATTTGCTAAGATTCTGGGTATGAATACATATAAAATTGTGAACTAATTATAACTGTTGATGGGCCGATATGATTAATTAAACTAATACTAATGTTAATATAAAGCTAAAAATATTATTTGGACTAAACTCAAAGATTTTGGATCAAAGCCTAAGCAAAATAGAAAAATCTGCAAGTGTCTTGCGGCTACAAGGAGCCTCTTTGCGGTTGCAAGAGATTATGAGAGACTTGGAAAGAATATGCTGAAAATCTAGCAGTTTAATTGTTGCCACAATAGCCCATCTTTGCGGCCGCAAGACACTTGGCAAATTTCCTGCCAAGTTTGGATCCAAGTCAATTGCGACCGTAATAAGGTTTATTACGATAGCAAGAGACCATTGCAAAGGTAAAAAACATTGCCTTATTTTACCGATATCTTTCTAACTTGTGTTCCAAACAATACCAAATTTGTGAATCGTATTTACATCAGCAAATATGATAATTTGCAAAAAGAATTGGAGAGAGTACATTATCAAATATTCCAAAGAATATTTGATATTAATTACGATATCTTTTTAAGATGCATTTTCACTAGTATAAAAGGCGCTGGGTCTCCAAGCATTACTTGATCACATTCTAGGGCACATGTGTTGTGAATTAGCATTTGCTTTTCTTTCATTACATAAAGTTACTTCTTGGTACATTCGTAACCTCGAAGAAAGGATTAACGCCGAAAATTGCTTGGAAGGATCCACTATCGTACCACGGTGCTACCTAAACCATCTCCAACGACACCCTGATCAAGAGACAAGTACAAGGGAGACCGTGGGAACTGAAAGTATGTATTGCTTTCGCTCCTTTTATTTTATGTCTTAAATAATTGCAAGAAGGTGATAATTAAATTGCAATTGTTTAGGTTAGAATTTTGATATTATGACTAAACATGAATCTGAATTGCACCAATAGTAACTGGTATGTGAGAGGTAACATGGGGCATTTTTTGGAGAGTAGACTGGCTTTGAGGTGGATTAGGAGGAATTGGTGAATTATGAAACGACGTGATGGTTGGTTGATTGCTAGGTAGGGGTAGTATTAACTATAGTGCTACTACCAAGTGGTTGTGATGGAGATAAGAAAGGTGGAATAGGGTTAACAGGTGTGATGAATTCTGGTACATAAAGTGAATCATTTTCTCGCCCGGAGGAATTTCGGTATTTGACATGTTCAAAGGAAGTGAGTTCTTGAAATGGTATGATTAGTTCTCAACGAAAGCATCAATGATCAGATCTCAGGTAAATTATCAATGTGATAGGTAATAAAGAAATTCGAGGTATATTATTATAGTGGATCTGAGTACAAGTGATTCTGCCTATTACATAGGAGAAGAGGGGTATATATAGTTCGTTCATTGACGAGTGGTCATTAAGTATAATAAATGACAAATATAAATATGATCTTAACTACTGAATCCAATGATTGTCTCAAAATGTAATTGTCGTTGACATTTCTGATCTTTCGATTTCCACTAAGAAGCCATTTAAAGCTCCATCTGTAATTAGTATCCGAGATCGTGGGTAAATATTGGGCCTAAGTTGATATTAGACATATTTCTTGATAAGCAGGCTTTATTGTTGGCCCATTAGGTTATTCGGACCGAAGGCTGAACACCTACGAAGTGGATCCGTATCAAAAAGAAAGAAAGAAATATCAAATGAAGATTTTTTGCTCTTTTGTATTTTCGTTAGTTTCTATATAACGAAATTGTAGTTGACATTTATATAAATGGAAATTATTCTCCATAATCTTTTTTATAAATCAGGCGGTTCACGATACACCATCCCTCCATCGACCTGTTTCATTTTTTTCCCCTACTACACTGATTGCAAATGAAAGACTTGCAATTTCATAGCTGCAGACTGCCAGTTAGGTTGAATAAAAATTATCATTTATAATTCGTTATTTCGTTACCATCTCTCGACGAAACCGTCAAAAGATACCATCATATGGATTCATATATAGCTGCCAGACTGCAGGATACATGTGTAACTACAGACAATCTGCCACGACCAAATTTACAATTCCTGTAAAAGCAGACAAGGATCTGATTATAAATGCTTTTGTTCCTAAAAAATTGTCGATGCATGACTCAAAAGTCAGCCTAAACCAATTTGTAATCAGTGCAGAAATAAATTCATTGTCGCCGTTTCTCTTGTCTTATTTGTCAGAGTGGATTAATTATTTATTAAAAGCCGTCTCTACAATTACAAAAACAACGGAATGAATGTGCCTAGAAATTAATAAACTTTCTTTGTATATAAGTATATTTACCATCGACTTGTACATTTCAATCAGCTTCTTGTGCATCGCCACATACTGACATACGCCAACAAACAGTCCTATATATCTACAAAAATACACAGTCATGAGGCGGTGTCACAGGGAAAAATCAAACCGTATCAGCTTTGTTCTGACAAATCATAGACTGCATGAATTGTAAATATAATGAAGGAATCCCCTGCAAAAGATGAACTTTTTATGACAGTACAGAACCAAATCCCAGAATAGCATATAACTTGTGATGTGCATCCGTAGCAGTACAATAGTACATCACTCCATCCAGTATTTGTAGACGTCTGATCTCTCTCATATTCTCAAGGAAAAACAGAGTTTCCAAAACGAGAAACACGAAGTTATCTGTAGGGAAAGATTTGGGTGCATGTAGCAATTCGTTTGAAGGAAAACCAGAGTGGTTTTGTGGGGAAGAAGAAGGGATTAAACCTTAAACCGATGCATGGCATGGGAATCTGGTAACTGGTATTGTGTTAGAACTGAAAAGGTGTTGGTTTGTTTTTGAGGTTTTGTCGCAATACTCCCGATTCCCGCCCGCAATATTTGATTGCTCTCTTTTCAATTTCAATTCAGTTCACAGTTTTTTGTCTTTTTATTTTCGCTTTGTGAGAGAGAACCAGATATTGTTGTCGTCTCTTGATTGTATAGTAGCTGGCAGCATAGCTCATATAAATTAGGTTCTGATGAGACGAGAACGTGCATGCATGTCTATCAAAATATTAATGGTCAAAAGAACTTTATTAGTGGGAAAGTCTTGCCTGGCGTTTCTGAGAGCAGATTTGTCGGCAACTTTAAAATGTAGTTTATTATTATTGTTTTCATTTTTGTTTGTTTTCTTTCAAGATTATGTAGAAAAGAATTTAGATTGAGAAAAATATTGTGGTGTATTTGGTATTGTTGGTTTGTTTTAAGAAAAGACTAGTAGGTAGCTACCGTTCAGTCCTAACAATAATGCGGAAAATTTTCACAGAAGGTCGAGTAGCAACAAATTTCAACAGATAAGGTCAGAGACACTCTAAAATTGCACAGAGGGTCAATTAGTTGCGCCCCTAAGAAAATTCCCTTTTTTTGAGATCAAGGCATTATGTATCTGTTTTTTCAGTTGTGGGCCCAACCACTTAGGGCGCAACTAATAGTCACGTCACTAAGTGTTGCTGATAATTTTTTGGTTAAGTTATTATTATTTATACCTTTTAATATAATAATTATTAGTTAGTACTAATATATAATTTTTGAGTATTTGTTAATATATCAATAAAAATACTATATTCATATTATATTTATTATTAAGCAAATTAATAATAATTTCCATATAAAATAAATTTTAATTTTAAAATATTTGTAATATAATACTATAAAATATTACTATATATTTATTATTATTATTTAAAATTAATATTACGTACTTTTTTTAGTTGTATATTGAAATATTGTATGAATATTGTATGAATATACTACTTTTATTGTATATTGAAATTATTATTACTTTGCTTAATAATAAATATTGTATGAATATACTACTTTTATTGATATATTAACAAATACTCAAAATTTTATATTAGTACTAACTAATAATTATTATATTAAAAGGTATAAATAATAATAACTTAACCAAAAAAATTATCAGCAATACTTAGGGGCGTGACTATTAGTTGCACCCTTAAGTGGTAGGGCCCGCAACTGAAAAAAGCAGCTGCAGAATGTCTTGATTTCAGCAAAAAAAAGAATCTCCTTAGGGGCGCAACTATTAGTTGCGTCATTGATCATCTGTGTAATTTTTAGAGTGTCTCTGACTCTATTTGTTGAAATTTTTTACTGTTTGGCTCTATGTGAAAATTTTCCAACAATGCCGATGTTGTATCCTCTCCATTCCTATTTTGATTTGTAATGCAAACGGATCGGATATTATGAAAAGAAGACGAAACCAAATAAAATCCCGTGCACTGAATCATCACTAAGTAACAAAGGCGAGAGGCAGGCAATGAGGCAACTAAGTGACAAAAAGAAGGTAAAATTATACCTGATGTTGCTTGTATTTGTTTATTCTTCTACCAGAATCCAGAAATCAGAATATTGTTTTTTTCAATTGTAGGTGGGAGTCTGTCTGTCAAAAGACCTTGTAGTACGGCCACGCATTACCAGAAAGGTACCTCTGACAACCTGCTTATTAATAGTTAAATACATGAGCAAGATATGATAATATAGAATGAATAATATACTCTCTCTTCTTTTGCGGTTATTAAATTATCTGATAAATTGAGGTTTAAATTTCTTAATAAAATTTTCATAATAAAATTTTAGAAAATTTAAATTTCGTAATTTTTAGACCTTTTTGTTATTTTCAAATATTTTTTGTTAATTAAATTGCGAATGAATAGATTAATGATAATTCACTAATAATTCCTCACCCATCTTGATTGGTACACTTCACCAATGTCGGATTTAAATGTCTAATTAAGCTATGACACAATTAAATTTGGACACTGAGTTTGAGATTAAGTTCGAGTACAAATACACTAAAATTTACTAAAATTCACTAAAATTCCATTTTCATTACAAAATAACAAAAAATACACTAAATTTTGCGTTCTTCTTAAAATCAAGTCCAAACATACTCTAAGACGTAGATCGATCCGCCCTTGCACCCCACTAGTTAGCAACTACCTAAAGCCTCATTTTTGTTGATCAATGATTTTTCGAATGGGGGTGCTATAACGTCTCCAACGACCAACATTATGTTCTTTAATATTTTATGTCATAAATAAATTTTATGAAATCTTAACGGCAAGAGCGTCCATTTGTCATATATAATGATACAACTGAGAGAAATGATGTTGAAAATAAGACATATTTATTCTTTTTATATTGATCAATATCGTATGCATTGATACACCATACAAATAGACACCACCAGTGACGAGTCAAATTTTCCTTCGTTCTTCATTAGACTAGGGGGTCTACCTCGAACTTTTTTAACAATAATATATAGTTATATGTAAGAAAATATCAGACGAAATTTTAAAATACTTTTCCTGCAGATGATACTTGCGTGTTTAGAGCTGAAATTCCAATTTTGTCGTTTAAAAAATTTAAATCATATACCCGCAGATAGGAGTTGTGTGTTTATGCCTTACGCATGTGGAACCTGCAAGGCTTGAAACTCATAGATTCCCTTTTTGATAAATTGAAAAAAGAATTTTTCATACGCGGTTGGGACCTCTCCGTGTATAGATGAGAATTTTGTCGTCCCCTTTAAAGGATGATTTTTTAATAAAATATTAATAATGTAATTCAATTCTTGCGTTATATTTAGGTAATTTTTTTGCAATAACTTTTGTTGATTTCGTCGAGCTCGCAATTAGTTTTTTTATCGTTGTAAGTCATCGAGCTGTAAATATTCGATTCTACTATCATCGCGTCAAGTTTGACTTGCTGTCGGAAAAACGAGCAATTCAAAATTGAATCACATGCAACCTAGTGATAAAAAATTACTAATTAAGAAATAAGTTGAAGATAAAGGAAAATTTGAGATGCACATTTCTCTGACTGCAAATCAGACTCGACAAAAATGAAGTAGACTCGAATATCCTACAGCTCGATGATTAGTGACGAAAAAAACTAATTACGGTCCCGACGAACGTAGTCGAAGTTGTTACAAAAAAATATTGAGTATGATTAGCATTTTTTCTACAAACTTGGGCTACGTCTTCGAGACTGTAATTAACTTTTTTTAACGTCGCAAGTCATCGAGCTATCGAAGGAATGTGAATATCAAATTTGGGTCAATGTTCAACTTATGTCTCAATTAGTATTTTTTATGGTGAGTTTGCATTAGATTTGATTTTGAATCGCTCGTTTCTCCGATCACAAATTAGACTCGACAATATGAAAATAAATTCGAATATCTACATTTCGATTGTTTGTGATGATAAAACACTATTCACGATCCCGACGAACGTAACTAAAATTTCTACATAAATTACTTAAATATAACTTAACTCATGAATTAAAATATTAATATTTTATTAATAAAATATTCCGAGTACAAAAGCTTAACATTTTCTTTTGAATAAAAAATCAACTATAGTATGATTTTGATTTTTTTATTCAAAAGGGATTTTGAGTTTTTTATTCGAAAACAAAAGCCAGCTTTTGCCTTTTAGGATTGATTATTTTATTAGTGAAAATAATAATATTTTAATTTATGAGTTAACTTATATTTAAGTAGTTTTTTGAACAATTATGTTACGCTCGTCAGGAAAAAATAATATTTTTTATAATCGCAAATTATCGAACTGTAGGATATCCGACTCTATTTTCATCGCATTGAGTATGATTTGTGATCGGAGAAACGAGCGATTCAAAATTAAATCTGATGCAAATTCGCTATATAAAATTACTAATTAAGACATGTTGATCGAAGATGGGGTCAAATGTGAGATGCACATTCCTTCGGTCATAAATCAAATTAGACGCGTTCGAAGTACGTAGACTCGAGTATCTACAACTCGATGGCTTGCGACGATAAAAATAATTAATTACAATCTTGACAAGCATAGCCGAAGTTTGTAGAAAAAAAACTAATCATATTTAATATTTTTTTAACAACTTCGACTATGCTCGTCGGGCCGGATCGTATTTAATTTTTTATCGTCGCAAGTCATCAAATTGTAGATATTCGAGTCCACTTCAATCGCGTCGAGTCTAATTTGCGGTCGGAGGAATGTGCATCGATAAAATTTTGAATCGCTCATTTCTCCGACCGCAAATCAGACTCGACAACTCGAATATCTACAGCTCGGTGACTTGCTACGATATAAAACTAATTACCAACTCGACAAACACAAAAATATTATTATAAAAAATTATCTAAATATAACTCAAAAGTTGAATTAAATTACTAATATTTTTATTAATAAAAAAATTCATCCTTTAAAGGCAGCGATAAAATTATCATTCATACACTCAGGCCCCGTTAGTGTTTATAAGAATTTCTTTTTTGTAATTATTGGAACGAGAATTTTTGAGTTTCTCCCACTAACGTTTATAAGACTTATACATACAACTTTTATCTGCATGTATAAAATTTAATATTTTTTAAACGGTGAAATCGGTGAAATTTTAGATCTAAACACGCATATGTCATCTACAAGAAGAGTATTTCTGAAATTTCATCTGTTATTTTTTTTTTATATTTTCTTATATATATTAATATTATTATTTGAAAAAGAATCGACGGTCTCCCTCTGGCCTAAGTTGGCTACACCTACGCATCGGGCAGCATGATATATATTAAGATAATGTTTCGTAGATACTAATATTGATACCGACTATCGATACCGATATTATTATGCAAATCCAGTTGAGTTACTATGCACATTATTTGAGTTATTATACATGTTATTTCATGTTATTTTTTTATTGAAATAATTATTATGCATATTAACAAAATAATGTGCATAATAACTCAAAGCATGCATAACTATTTCAATACAAAAATTAACATGCATATAAATATTGCAGTACAAAAATAACATGCATAACAATTCAAATAATATACATAATAACAACGATATCGATAGTCAGGAGCGTAACCAGAACGCCGAGTTAGGGAGGGCCGATTTATAACTATATTTTAATTTAAATGTTATAAAGATGTCAAAATTTAATTTTGATCAAATTATACAAATTTTTAATAAATATTTTAACTAAAAATATTACCGTTAATTAAATTTAATTAGAAAATTAAACAAGGGTACAAACTTTTTCGGGCCAAAGTGGGGGCCGGGGCCCACCCTGAACCCCCCCCCCCCCCCCCCCAACCCACTGGTTCCGTCCCTGACGATAGTCGATATTAATATTGATCTCTACTTATCAGCTTTCTATATATTATATGATGTTGCACCGAGATTTAGATAGATGTTTCTTATTGATAGTTTAGAAAGTTTCAAATGCTAGACGTTCAGGACTCTAAATAAGTTGTACAGCAAAGATAATCTAGCATGCAATTAATTATAACGTTAACTTT
>CAXKVX010005117.1:0-31978 GCA_964058865.1 Eleocharis quinqueflora
AATACACGATTTTCTGCCAAGGGATCGTCTGACGAGTTTTGTACTTCAGTGTAAATTTCATTGAAACCAGATATATCACTAAGCTCCTGTACTGGGTGATATTTTTCTGATCTTCCTTGTACAATTATCCGATGATTCGGATGATCGTTAGGATTCTAATCCAAATCGTCTTCGTCAGAGGTGTATCCATAATCTTCTCCTGTTTCCCATTCTCCCGCTACGGGTAATATATTCTCATCGTCATCGCCTTCGTTTTCTTCAGGAATATTAGATATGGGCTCATTAAGATCTATAATTGGTGAATGTCTTGCGGGAGAGATATGAAGAGTATGGCCAGGGCTATAAGGTAATGTCTCTTGACTAACTCTCGGAGGCTCTTCATCCGTGTTAACAACATTTTCACCTGTGCGACCTAAGTTATCAGGATTCTCATTTGTCCGATTTGGCACCAGATCAACATATAATTCAACAAATCTCCAATTCATTTCTGATTGTGCCATTTGCAATATCATTCGCCACTCTATGTCATCGCGAATGGGAATTAAACAAAAATGATAAGAAGGTGGGATCGCAGTGTTATATCGAGCGACAACATTGAGCGAATATTGACTCTCAAATATCCCCAACCATTTGTATATTGTATTTTTCACATCTTCATACCGGGTGTCTTCATTTCCCGGAAAAGTAAATTTTGAATCACAACTATATTCCATACCATACGGGCCATTTCGAGTCTCACCATCCATATATACGGAAATTGGAATCATCTTTCTTCACTCCAACTGTATAAATTTCCCAATTAATAATATACTAATACTTCAGAAATAAAATAATTCTAAATTAATTTATAATAAATAATTCTAAATTAATTTATAATAAAATAATTCTAATTTAATTTATAATAAATTAATTTACACTAATTCAAATTTTAACTCTATAAATTAATACAATTTAATTTATAATAAAATAATACCTAAAATGACTTAGCAACTCTTTAGAATTTGCAAAATCTTCACTTCACTTCTCTATCTAAATTCCTAAATAAATTCTCTAACTCTTAGATTTATTATAATTACAAAATAATAATATATTAATAGTTCAAAAATTACGAAATTCATACATAAATCATCTACAAAATAATTATAAATTAATTTACACTGATTCACATTTTAACTTAAAAAATTATTACCATGTAATTAAAATAAAATAATATCTTATATTTAAAATGTGCAAAACCTTCACTTCACTTCTCTATCTAAATTTCTACAAAATTTCTCTAACTCTTTAATTATTATAATTACTAAATTAATATTATACTAATAGTTTAAAAAATACGAAATACGTACATAAATCAACTACAATTATAATAATTATAAATTAATTTACAATAATAATAATACCTGTAATCAACTAAATTTGAAGAATTATAACAATTATAAGAATTATAGCAATTCACTTTGAAGAATGAAAGTAAATTATAACAATTCAACTAAAATTATAATTCTTATAAATTAAAAAACAATTGTAATAATACCTGAAATCAACTATCAATTATAACAATTATAATAATTATAAATTAAATCAACTAAATTGAAGAATTTAAGCAAAAATAAAATAATACCTCAAATTACTTGTTTAACTTCAATTATCAATATCTCTCTTCAATTATAAGCATCCCTCTCTTTATCTCTCTCTCTCGGCTGGTGTATAAATAATAAGTAACTCCGGGTTCACTGTGATCGCCATAACTCCGGGATCACAGCAGCCTCCATAACTCCGGCAACTGTGATTCCGGAGTTATGGGGATCACAGTGAACCCGGAGTTACGTAGGGCGCTGTGATCCCGGAATGGCTAGAATCGTGATTTATGTCCAAATTTTGCCATTTTGGTATTTTATTAATTTATTTTGGTTAATTAAAAAAATTTCGGCTGATTCTGATAAATTCTAAAATTTAGTCACTTCTATATTTTTATAAAAAAAATAGCGAAAAATTGACATAGTTTCTAAATAATAATTATATTTGAACGATTAATTATCTTGAAGATTTTAGAAGAACAAAAATTACATTTCACGCTAATGTTTCATTGAAATTTTGATAACTGGATTTAGAGATATAATATAGTTAGGTAACTAAAAATAAATAATTTAAAATTCAGTAATATTCGATACAAAACCTTCCAGAAATAGGGCAGAAAAAGCCCAAAGCAGCACAATTTCAAAATTATCTCAGCCCTCATATTTTATAAAAATGGACGGCCCACGTTACTTTCCAATCAGAGCAGAATTAGCCTCATTTTTTTTCTTCCTTTTCACGTTTCTATCTCGACGATTCGATACTCATCAGGGATTTACATCACCTACTTTTCTTACAAGAAAAGTAGGACTCTATTATTCAAATCTCATCCGTTGAAATCCATGTAACGGATGAGATTTTTTACAGCCAGTCCTCTCAGTAAAATCTGTGAGCGATCTTATCCGTCTAATTTTATTTAGACGGTCCGGATTGAAATAATAGGGCCTTCCTATTATTTCAAAATAATAGCAGATTCGGACCCTACCGATCAGGGAGTCTGCGATAGTGGAGAAGAAGACACCTAGTTTGCCAGTATCCGACAAGCGGAAAGACCGAGGCTGTGTATGAGGGAGAGAGCACGGAAATGGCGGGAATAGAATCGGCGAACGCAGAGATGGATCTGGACCGTCCGAATCTCGAGGAGTACCTCCCTCCCGATTCAATCCACGGCCGCGATTCTCCCAAAAACCTCCACCTGTGAGTGCCAGGTTTCGATTCATAGATTTGGGTTTTATTGTTAGTTTATAACATCTGATGCGTTTTCAACTTGGGGTTCAGGAGGGACCTGCTTGATATCTCCCCCACTTTAACCGAGGCCGCTGGTGCTATCGTTGATGTGAGTTCCCATCTTTCTCCTATGATTTTATTTCAACTTTTTTTAGTACTCTTACCAGTTTGAATGGGGCATCCATTTTTTTAATTTTCCTTCTGTTGCTAAATCATATTTCAGTTAAATTGGTTTTGTTTGCTTTTGAATAACTAAGTTTGAGGTAAAAGTTTTTACCTGTGTAGTTGACATATTATTCGAAATTGGTTACAATCAGTCCCAATTCAGTGCAGTCCAATCTTGTTTGCAAGAATGGACCCTTTTGGGATGATATATTTTCCCCCATAATAGATTTGATGGTCAATAGTATTCTGTCTGATGGAAAAGAGTGACTTTATATATTTATCTTGTTCATACAGGATTCATTCACTCGATGCTTTAAATCAAATTCACCTGAACCATGGAATTGGAACATTTATCTGTTCCCTTTGTGGTGCTTGGGAGTTGTAGTAAGATATGGGATACTATTTCCTCTGAGGTACCTGTCTTTTTCATCAATTAATCTTATCTTGCACTAGATTCTAATATAATGTCTTCCTGTGAGCAAAACATTAGCAGGCAGCAGTTCTGTAGTGTTTATCTCTATAGAAGGGCATCGGCAAAATTTTAGGAGTTTGGCCTAATAAGGCGACACATTTTTTTCATTTCAGTCTTTTAGCATCTGAGCAACCACATTTTTAATTTAATACTTTACAGGCTTTTAACGTTGCTTCTAGGGTGGATTATTTTCTGGGCATGTTTTATCCCTGCACATATCTTACTGAAAGGTCAAGACAAGTTGAGACATAAAATTGAGGTGAAGCTTCAAATTGAAATTCCTTTAAATTGGAAAATTTTGATGTGTTTATATAGAGGACCAGTATTATTACTGTAGTTATAGTTTACATGTATTCAGTGATTGCGGAGTGCTATTGACAAACTCCTGCTTCTTTGTAAGTAAGAGTATTCCCTTGGAAATCACTTTTTACTTATGGTATTTAATTATACAGAGAAAGCTGGTAGAAATGATGTGCAGTGTTTTTGTCGCTTCATGGACTGGAGTGGTGAAGTATCATGGCCCCCGTCCCAGCATGCGTCCTCATCAGGTTTCTCTTTGTTCTGTTTTTTAATGAATATATAGTTTCATGCTGACATCTAGAAATTCACAAGCATCTTTATGTCCCTGTGCGACATGGAAACTATTATCACTCACAGTTTCAATGTGTTAAGAGTATCAACGTTGTACCTGCCAACTTCACCCAGTTCAGTCTGGAATATCCTTCTAGGAAAATGGGAAGTATGGAAATTAAAGATATATTATTGTTCTTTAAGGTTTTGTTGGTCTTATTTTCCGTGTACTTTTGGGATATGCATGGCGTTCCTCATTTTACAAGGCACTATATCTGGTAATTTTAGGCTTTCAACTGAAACAAATGGTCACTTGTTTTGTGATTCCTTTATTTGTGTTGTTGTTTTCTTTTTCCTGTTCATTAGTCCAGTTTGGCTAAAAAGCATGGTTGAATTAGTTTCTTTTCTTTTTGGGTTCTGTTGATGGTAGAAATTAGTGAATATAATGTGCTGCTTGCAACTAGCTTGGTATATATGAATTAACTAGTTAAATATATCTTATTACTTATCAATAAGTTTTGAATACTTGTTTGGTATTTGAACCAAATGACGTTATTGGGTTTGATTTGTAGAATAATTTGGTTTGGTTTAGTTACCAGTTTTGCAGACCCCAAAAATATGAAAGTAAGAAATCAAAGAAGGTTTGGCTAATTTCAAGTTGGCATGGACCCAGACAGCCCATGACCAAATGGCAACATTTTCAAGCAAGTATTTTTGCTTTTGCTTTACAGGTTTTTGTTGCAAATCATACTTCGATGATTGATTTCATAATTCTAGAGCAAATGACAGCATTTGCGGTCATTATGCAGAAACATCCTGGTTGGGTTGGTCTGTACTTTTCTATTCCATCATTGTTTAATTTATGCACCATTTTACAGCTAACTACAGTATTTTACTTTTAGGGTCTTCTGCACACCCTTTGGAACCACTAGAAAAATGACAAAGCTCTACTGTTTTACTGAACTAATGGCCTAGACAAATCTTAATAGACATTTCCTGTTGCTAACAAGACTATTTAGGAACTCAGAAACAAAAGTAGTACTTAGCTTTTAGTGCACTCTATACATATTCTGCATTGAGGGAAAAAAAACATTTTCAATAAGCCAAATGTTTTTATATATAGCATTCTTCTCATTCTACTGCCTGTATAGCTAAGATAGAAGGCAACCATCCAAATAATTGAACAAACGGTGCAGAGTACACACTTTTAAATACTCTTCCTAAACAAACAATGAAAAAGGGTGGCGCCTTCCTGCAATTTTCGTTGGACATCATTGTATTAAATTTTTTAATATAAGAGTCAAGGGGACTAATCAGCTGGCTTGATAATTCCTCCATTTTATGACTAAGCAATTGCTTTAGTTAAGATTAAAGATGTCAATATCAGAGGGATGAGAATATTATTTTGTAGGATGATTCCAAAATATTATTTAACTTGTGCTAGCACAGTTATATAGTTTGATTTTTTTTTGCCCTTTTGTGGAAATAGGATTTATTCAGAAGACCATTCTAGAGAGTGTGGGTTGCATTTGGTTCAACCGTACCGAGTCTAAGGACCGTGAAGTTGTAGCAAGAAAGTAAAGTTCTTCTTTGCTACCTTAACATTTGAGCTCAAAGAGAGCATTTGGTCCATTGAGCTATTTTTCTCGTTAGATTTGTGGCGACATTTTATTAGAACCTTATGACAGCTACAATTCAGCAGCAAAGCACAACTCGTCTTATAAGATTGGAAGTATATAGAAATTTACCAAAACAATAATTGATTTGATAGGAAAAAGGAAGGTCTTTGTGTGCCTGTGATATCTAACATTATGCACCACAAGACATTATAGGTTTCAATGTTCCCTTGTGTCTGATTATAGTTATCTTGGGAGCTATAGACTATTGTTTTCTCAGGTTTGTTTATTCACTAAGTCCCTTTATACAGGTTACGGCAGCATGTTCAAGGCGTAGACAACAATCCTCTCTTGATATTTCCTGAGGGAACTTGTGTTAATAATCAGTACACTGTCATGTTTAAGAAGGTTTGAGTTAAATCAGATTATCATCAAATCAAGATAAAAACCTGTACTGTCATATTTTTATTGTTTGCATGACCTAACTTGTAAGAAATCCAAACAGTCTTCAACTGACATATGTTGGGTGTCTCTTTTCCTGCTTTTATAAATGCTTTTCTAAAGTTTTCATAATTTTAAGTTGGCAGTCCTCGAGGCGTAGGTCGGGATTGTAAAATAGGTTAACATTTTGATTGGTATATGCTATTGCAGGGTGCATTCGAGTTAGGCTGTGCTGTTTGCCCAATAGCAATAAAATATAACAAAGTTTTTGTGGATGCCTTCTGGAACAGCAAGAAGTAAGACATTATTTTGAACTGCTCCTTAGTATTTTTTTTTGGAACTAAAAGATGTTAGGTTGTCGGGTTAGAGGTTCCTTAAAACTGGACGTCCTTGACTTGTCCAAGACGTTTATAGTTATTTTTTATCTTTTGTTTTACCTTTTACTTCTTTTTGAAATCAGGAGAGCTGCATATGAATCTCCACGTTGACTTTGTCTTTCTCTACAACAACTCTTGGTTTTTTTAATCGCCATAGGGACTGATACAAACATTATATTAAATATCTGTCAGTTTATAGTATTTGAGATAATTTTTTTCTTCAACTGACAGACAGTCATTCACTATGCACTTGTTGAGGTTGATGACATCATGGGCTGTGGTCTGTGATGTCTGGTATTTGGAGCCTCAGTATCTCCAACCTGGTGAAACTGCTATTGAATTTGCTGAAAGGTATTGGGCTTTGTTCAATATTTGAAAATTTGTCTTTTCAATAAACACCCATCATCTGTAGCACCCTCTCTCCAATCCCATAGAATGTACCCTGCAGATTCAATTCTAGATAAAATGTCAGGGTGACCTTTTTGAGTTCTTCATAAAAAACTAGATGAGGGGGTGTGGCCGCGTGGGTCATTTTTTTCTTTATTTTTTTGATGTAGCAGGGGAAATTGTGCATGCCATTTTTTACTTCTGTTTCGGAGAAAATAGCTCATATTTGTGCCTTGCTTTTTATTAGGTGAACTTATATTTTCTGGTAAAATTGAGTAGTTAAAATGCTTTTCGGTGTCATGAGACTTGATATTTTCGTATTAATTGTTCATGTAGGGTCAGAGACATGATAGCTGCAAGAGCAGGTCTAAAGAAGGTGCCATGGGATGGTTATCTCAAGTATTTCCGGCCAAGTCCCAAGCTCACAGAAAAGATGTATGCTTCATTTAGTTAATTTGTAATTTATAGTACCAAGTTTAGCTTGCCTACAGCTTACACAAAAACAAGTCTGTTTTGATGGCAAAGGTCTGCCCTCTTATTTTCATCTATACCTGCCAAGGTGTAAATGAGAGAGCTGGGATAAAGAACTCTTTTGCTGGGAAATCCCTTCTAATGGCATCATCACCTCTATTGGTTCAGACTGGTAGAAGCTTCCACTTGCCCTATGGGCTTGTTGTGGGTGCTTCCAACTTTGAAATCTCAAGAGTCATGCAGGATCTCTTTATAATGGCCGTTGTCATAATCATTATTTCTTTTTTTCTTGAAGAGGGAAGGGTGGTTGGTAAACCTTTCCTTGGTGATGAGATCCTTTTAGGCTGTGCTCCAGAACTAAATTTTGGGAGGGAAGGAAGGGAAGGTTAGGGAAAAGATTAGATGTTACTTGCTCCAGACATAACACGGAAGGAAGGAAGAGGCCTCCGAGGCTAAATCTTTCCATTCAAACAATGATTTTGTTACCCTTCAATTTGGAGGGTAGATCTTTCGTTGTCTTCTCTTCCGTTCCTTCCCTCTTTTTGTGCCTGGAGCAGACCCTTACCGTTGTATGCACTTCAAGACAACTTTTACAGTCAGATGTTGACAATATAAAAGAAAAACTTTTTGAATCATACTTTCATTTTTTTTCTCAGTTTGGTGCTTATATCCAGTAATGACCAGAACACTTGGATCTCATCATCGCATGTGTTATTGCATATTGTATGTATGTGTTGTTAGTTGCAAATAGGCAATAATTCCTTAGTCACATTCTTTTTTCGAATTGTGTGTTTCAGGCAGCAGATATTTGCTGAGGATGTGCTGCGGCGGCTGGAGAAATAATTGCATCAGCTTCTTGGCAAATCCTCGTGTCCTTAAGGCCCTTCTGCATTTTTCATTTGGTAGATTTGTAAGACGTTTTAGTTGCCTACTCTGTACTGAAGTTATAGTTTGGTGTTAGATTACCTTTGATGAATAATTTATACGTACCAATATATTATTCTTGTTGGTAAATGCTAAGCTCAGTAAATAGTACTTGTGCACTTGTGCCTCATCTCTATCCATAAAAAAAGAAGTATTTTATTTTATGGTTCTATTTTAATAATGTGAGCTCATTAGTCATTCCTGTCTTGTTTGCAGGCTTTTCATTTGCTATGCTTTTATTTATTTCTATTTTCTCTTTATTGTTACAATAGTTTACAAAAGAATCAATATTAATATCAAAGCTTCGATTGACAAGTGCAATAGCTTACAAAAGAATCAAGATGAATGGAAAAGATACAAGCAAGATATGTTGCAATCGCACATTAAAACAGACAACTGCGAACAGAACCAATAACTCTCTTCAGAAATAGAGAGTGCACCTCTCATTGACATATTGGCTCAAAACATTGCCATCTTTTCCTACACTGAAGGAACACTCTACATGCAAGTGGTGTCGATGTGTGTCCCATACCTTCACCTGGAATCGGATTACTGATGTTAGCCTGAGCAGCAGCCTTACCTGTCCGGCCTGCACATCAGCAGAAAATATGTCCCAGACTGAGTCTGTGTTCGTTGGCCCCACGGCGGTCAGTGTTCCGAGGATGACTGACGTGTTTTTTGGAGGTTGGTAGAAAGGGAAGAGAACTGAACTGGAGCCGATCTCCTTGTCATTGTATAAGACAGATGCGTATATTGAGTCGTAGTAGATCCCTGTTATGGAAGAATTGTTTAAAACCATCACGTTCAATTGACATAATTTGTAACATGGAGCAAATGAAACGGATAATTACAAAAGAGGCCTCAAATGTCTTCAATTTTGCCTCTATATGCTTCCTAATTTTGACCATTCATCGAGAAATAAAAAATGAAGTTGAGAATAAAGTGAGATGATTGGTTAATATTTTGAAACACTATAAAATATGGAACATATTTTTCTTCTTACGTTACTTTGAAGTTTAGGTGTCATTTGGAAACCCAATAAAATTGAATGCCAGCCAAACAAAAAATTATGGTAATGTCGGGGTTTATTCAAAATCGAGGTTTACTATCAGTAAAGCAACTCAATTTTAGAAGGGTAATTTTGAATTACCAATTTTGGCATTAGAGTTCCGGTCAGTGATGTTAAAGCTGAGTGCCGAATTGACTGGACCAGTCGACTGTGATGTCAGGCCGGGTGCAGAAAAGGAAGAGAGATGGAACCGAGGTCGGTGGGGCCGGAGGCTCAACCAAAGGACAAATATGATAATACCAACGACCAGTAGTATAATGAGGAAAAATGAACAGAGGCACTTAGCAAACCGGCTCGTCAGGCTCTCCCTGACCCGGGTTGCAACATACCGCCTCCTGCTTTGCTGCTGTGGCTGATAAGTAGCAGATGAAGGTTGGTATGAAGACCACATTATGATAGATATTATTGATCTGGTATAATGTTTGGATTGGATGTAATGCAGGTGCAAACTTATAGTAGATAATATTATGGTTTAGGCACTGGGAAAATTATAAATGCCTGAAGTTAAATGGTTCTTTTTATCACTAAGGGAAGGAAAGAATACAATTATTCTTTCTCCTGTCATCAAGTTAAGATTATTCTCAACTTCTGGTGGTGGTGGACCAAGTTCAAAATTTCTTTTAATTATCTTAATATATTTTGGTAAATTTCTTGATTAGAAGAGATGTTTAATTTTGTGACAGCACTTAAGTTGTATATGGATCAGGAGGCATTCTTTCCTTTTCTGAACAAGTAGAAAATCAACTGGGCTTTCGCTTTTGGAAAATGTTTCAGCAATTCCTTCATCGATAACTGCATAGATACCTCACTGTTATGTATGTTAGACGTATTATGCATGTTAGACAAGTCATTATGTATGTCATTTTTCATGTTATTACTGTACAAAAAATAATTATGCATTTTAAACATGCATAACAACTCATTTAACATACATAACAATGAGGTATCGATGAAGGTATTAGTATTTATTTGTTTAACTTAACATGTCTAACAACTCGTCTAACATGCATAATTATTTTTTAGTACAAAATAACATGCATATAACTCATCTAACATGCATAACAATTTGTCTAACATACATAATACACGCGTATCAATAGAAGTATTGATGATAGAAGTATTGATGAAGTATGTCAGCTCCCTTAGCCTTTACTCAGTGGAAAACGACTACCGGTGGAGATGCCTAAGACGATCTAGAGAGGGATCGCTTAGTGACGTGAATTTTATAGAAAATTATAATTATAATACATAGAAAAATAAAAATAAAAATTAAAACATAGTTTTATTGAAACTATTATACATAAATAATTTAACAGTCGGATAAATTTCATCGAATTTAACCAATGTTTGGCTAGTCAAGGGACCATTAATTTCAAATTATTGAAATTTCAAGTTACATTATGTTAATTCTAAGTGACATCAATTCTAAGATCCGGAATACAAGCTCCAAAAAAAAGTTGAGAAAATTTGACATTCTTAAGAGCCCAATCTTTAATAAAAAAAGTGACACTGAGGCCTGAGCTACTGAGGAAGAACGGACTGAAGGAAGCCGACTCTCATTCTTTGGACCAACCAACCGCAGACCTGATAATTGCGCCCTTATCTACGTCCCAGACATGTTTATATATCTATAAAACAATAATTTATACTAAATAACAAAATGATTATACTAGCATTCCTAGTATTAGAAATTTTAAAATTTGTATTGTTACTTCTCCATCAAAGTTTTTAATGTGACTATTTTATTATGGTCAAAACTTGAACACTTGGAACGAGGAGTATATTAATTAATCTAGTTCATCTAGATCGTTTAATTCATTGAGGTTGATGAAACATGATTTATTTTAATTTTTGTAGTATTTTTTCAAAAAATCACTTTTACCTATCTCAATGAATTGAACGACGTACTCAAATTTTTGTCTTTTATTATTTTACGTTCAGAAGATGCATCCCTCTATCAACCCCGCCATTAGTCCATTACCACACCTGTAAATATGAACCACTGAAGCTCATTAATAATTGATGATTAGACATTGAGGTCTAATTCAACGATTCATATTTTACAAACGCGAAAGACACATCTAAAAAAAGTGCATAGGATATGGTTCCAACTTCCAAATCAGATTGTCAGTAGATGAGCTGACCTCAGCTGGAGGCATGGTACCCACGAAAACATATTCTTGTTCGAATAAAATCGAGAAGAAGAAATGAACTTTGCATTTTAGATATTTCTCCAACAAGAGTAATGATACAAATGTTCTTAAGGACATTGATACAATGATTTAAAAAGATGTGATAATTTATTGTAAATTGAAGAAAGGATCAACAACCAATAAAATCAAAAGAACATGTGAATGACTAAAATGAATTGTTGGGATCGAATAGATCTCTTCAATAGACGACTGCTTTCTAAAATTAGAACTCATGATATGATGTCTTTTGTTGATTAAGCTCAAATTTATAGTAATTTCTGTGTGACTTGTAGATCTATCAAATTCAAAGAATTCTAATTCACAATAGAAGTCATATCAAATCTTTCACGTTCTCTTTCAAAATTCTCAGTACCGTCCATTAATATTTTTGTAAAGAATAAAAATAAAACTAATTGATAATTTGCTTTAGATATGAATAAATACATAAAAGAAAGTGAGAACTCGAACCTATCAATACATCATTGAACAAATTCATATTATTTTTTTTGCAGGATACAAGGCAGACGTAAAAAGTGAAATCGTTTTTATTTACTTATATAAGTTGAGGCAGCCGAATTTATTATTCATTTGTTGTAGATTTACAACACATACAAATTCAAATCTGAAAATAATCTCAACTGAAATTTGAATTTTAAATTATTTTCATGAAAATATTATATATTACCATTGCACTAGACAAAATGCGACCGACGGAAAATGTACTTAAGAAACTTCGTTATTTCTTAAAGTTTGGTCTCAGTAACAACAATTGTAGAACTTCCAATTTCAAGCCTCCAAATTCTAGTGACTTCATATTCTTTGGATACCAGTTCCTCCAATTTAAAAAAATTGAAATTGCACTATCTTAATTTTCAAATTTTTATCACAATTTGTATGTTTTTATCATCTTTAAAGTAGTCCAATGACGACTCTTAGATGACATGATGATCCATTATCTTTGACATTGATAGGAGTTTTACTAACCCTAGTTATTAAATATAGGTTGCAAGTATACAACCGTTTATTGTAGTACTTAGGGATCGAATCCACAGGGACAAGTCGAATTTAGTTATCAAATTCTAATAATTTTAATCTAAGTAAGAAATGAAAGGTTGAGTTTTGTTGTAAAGTGAAATGTTGGTTTTGGTGTTATGCAATTTTGAGATTAAGTAAATCAATTAACAATTTCAAGAATTAAGATGAGAGGCTTAGGTTTCTATCCACTTATTTATATCTACTTGGTCATTTAAAGGTTTGTTTTTGTATTAAGGAGGCGCAATTAACAAGTTTGGTACTAAGGGATATTTCTATGTTAGTACCATATCTAAACTAGAGTAATTTTCACCTTTCGGTACTTGATTATCCTAGTCTAAATTCATTAAGTCCTAATTGCCTTAATCTACTTAAACAATTGCAATTCACCTCTCGGTACTTGGTACAATTATTCAATTCAATCAAGTTGGCCTATAGATGACAATCGTCACGTTTCGATACTTAAATTACCATCTACCTTGTTACTTGTGGTCGAGATCTAACGATTCAATTTCTCAATTACAACCATTAAATCCTAAGTATGCAATTTGATCAAGATCACAATAAGCAATAAAAACAAGCACAAGCCATAATAACAAAAACAACGATCATCATATCATTATACCAAGTAAGATACAAGCCAAGTTTCAAGTCTCCCTAAAAACCTAATGGAGAATTAGCCCTTAATGACCATGAAAATACAACTAAGTAAGTAAAAGAAAACAAGAGAAGGAGTGGAAGATTAAACCAAAGTGATGAAGTCTCTAATGGCCTTCTCTTCTTCTTCCTTCTTCTTCTTCTCTTTCTTCCCCAAAATCTCTCTCTTTTTCTCAAAAGTGTAATGGAAAACTATCTCTTTCAAAGCATGTCCTAAACAGATCTGAACCCCCTATTTATGCATGAATACACGAATCCCAAAATAACCTCTAATAAACTTCCCAAAATAAAACTGAACTGCTCTGCCGACTTTGATTACGGCCGTAACCGTATTCATTACGGTCGTAGTGAGTGCTAAAATGGGCAGAGCGTGCTAAGAATATGGTTCCGGGATCTATTCTGGGAATTGGCGGTTTTGGTTACAACCGTAACGAAGGGTCATTACAGCCGTAATGAGCTCTTCTGCATCGAAATGTGGCCAAGGCATGAACATTGAACTCTTGGGAAAACATCATTACGGTCGTAATGGATGTTGGTTGCGATCGTAATGGGTGCACTTAGCTCCTGAGATGGCCAAGTACTGAAATTCTGGCTCTCGGGTTGGTTCCATTACGGCCGTAATGGACATTGGTTGCGGCCGTAATGTGGTGATCTGTAGAGGTTTTGGCAATGTCCTGAACTGTGGAGTTTCGAGATGTGGTGACTACGGTCGTAATGAAGGTCATTGCGGCCGTAATGGATGTGCATGCGCTCTGAATCTATTCTGGGAATTCATTACGACCGTAATGAATATGGTTACGACCGTAATGGGTCCTGTAACTGTCGGATCTCGCTCCCAAATGCTCCATGCGTCCAGAAATAGCTCCTTGTGCTTCCATTACCTATTTTCTGCATTGTAAACTAATTCTAGGGAAGTAACTTGAACTTGAGACTAAACTTGGATATTTTGACCTAAACTTATCGGACTTTGGCTCAAATTACACAAAATACCCTATAATTCTGGTATGTAATTTCGTCTTATCAAATTCCCCCAAGCTTAGTCCTTGCTTGCCCTCAAGCAAGTCTAAACACTTACGAGAACTCTAAGGGTAATTTATGTTATTTTATACCAAGTACCTTGACTGGACTCTAACATACACATTTGTTTTCACGTGTGATCTTGAAATAACATGTTTAAAAAGAAAATTGGTATTCAACTTATTCGAATATTTTTCAATGGTCTTCTTCACATCACAACACGATTTTGGATGAAACAAAAAGAACAAGAATTAAAGTGCTAACTATATGCAAATTATGGGAACATGTTTTTGGTGGGATTATTAACCTGCTATTGAACAAATCCTTTATCAAAGTCTTTGGTAAATTTAAAGAAATCGATTGTCCTATTTTATCAAATCCATAAGTTTCTCGAATTGGGGTAAGGTTTTTACTTCTTTACCAACGAGTTACTGTGATAATTTAGATCAGTAAATCTCGAACTTGTTCCCTCAATTCTACAAGTGTAAGCCAATTTCAGAAAATCCTTTTTGAAATAATTTTAATTTTGGGTGTAAATTGTGCCATGATGCTATTGACTTTTTTGTTTGTGCATGTGTCTGCTTTTGGGCTCTCTCATTTTTCCACTCAATATATATATATATATACACCATTTTTATTTTATATATATATATATATATATATATATGCGGGTGTATCTGTCCTAAGGACTTCAACCCTAAATATTGCTCACCTGTTTGCAATTTACACCTTTGTTCAATTAAGTCCAGTTTAGAAAAGGATTTCTAAGTCTCGCACCAGGTTTCCTACGGACTCCAAGTCTTTCGGTAACCTTTGGCGTGGCGCGTCTGAGACTTGGCTTACACATTGTAAAACGAGTTCACTAATTCTAGACCTCTATCACTAAAATACCGTAACTCAAATCAGTAAGGAAAACCCTTTTCGGAATACTTATGGTTCTAATTAAATAGTACAACAAATCCCTGACCAAGATCAGTCTAATGGATGAGTGAATTCGTCAAACCCATCGATCAAAGGTTGTTTAGCGGATTAATTATCCCAAATTTTTTAAATTTTATGATTTTTTTGTATTTTTCAGATTTATGCAAAACAACAAAAAAAATAAACATGCAAATAAAATATTTTTTTGTTTTTCTAAAATGCAATAATAAAATATTTTTGGTGTGTATGACGTTATACTATTGAAATCACGAAAATGAGTTAAAATACCAAATTTTTCTTTTTTTTTTAATTCGAGGAAAATAAACACACGTAAAAACAAATAACGAAGACTGACGCAAAGTAAATAACTGAAAGCAGGTAAAGATACAGGTCCAATTCTACCCCTCCCCCAAGCCTATCCAAAAGCACGTCTCTGTGCGAAAAGTAAGCTAAGAAAAGTAAATAGAGAAAGGACAAATGAAAGCTCACAATGTATGCGACTATGAAGATGAGGGTGTGGTGGTGACAGCGCTCACTGTCCATCAAAGTCGGCCCCATGGAAGAATGAGTCCGGCGGCTGATGGCTAAGGCGTGGGAACATCGGTGGCTCCGGTTGGCTGATCGAGATGCGAGGGTCGACCTCCGTGAAATGGTGGTACACGGAGCTGGCTGGTGAGCGGTGGCGTGGTGCTGATATGTCATATCGTCGCCCCAGGTAGCGAAGTGGTCCTGTCTGACCTCCATCTCGCTGAAACGAGCTCCCAGCTGTGTGATCTGATCGGTGTAGGCTCTCTGCTGGGAGGTATACTGAGAATCGAAATACTGGCGATGCTCGGCGAACTGAGCGCCAATATACGATGTGAGGTGGTCGCGAGTCTCGGTGAAGCGTGTGTCGATGTAAGATCTCATCTCCGACTACGACTCAGTGATGAGGCCTCGCAGATCATCGTATCGGCGCTGAGAATCGGTGGACATCTGCTGCATGAGGCCGTAGATCTGAGCAAGCGATGGTTGGTCTGATCCACCATATGCTGGTGCAGCTGGCTGTGCTGGCTCTGGCTGAGGTGGCTGTGGCTCTGGATCTAGCGGAGGTGGCGCCAGATAGATAGGCAGTATCCATGTGGAAGGATCTGCGATATCTATCGGGGTGCGTGGAATGGCCGTCTGCGCACCCAGTCGTGTGATGAAGACAGGAGTCGCACCTGACATGCGAAAGATGTGCGCCTGAGTGAGATACGCCATGTCGATGTACTCCGTCTGTCCCTTCAACCGAAGGGCTAGCACTCTGAACTGTCGCTCGCCAGGTCGGATGACGCCATGATAGATAGCTAGGCGAGTGACGAATCCTCCGACTATGATCATCCCTCCCGCAGAAGTGGTATCGCGCACGTGGAGGATGTGACGTAGAAGGAAGTACGCCACCATCGAAAGTACCTCTGGCTGCTGGTGCACGAAGAGCATGGCGTAGACGAAGAATATCTCGCCCTCCAACATCACCGAGGCCGTCTCTCCATGCGCGAAGATGGTGAAGGCTAGAGCGCGCTGGAGGTAGCGAAGAACGTGGTGAGAGATCTGAGACGCCTTGTACGAATCTCGCAGCGCCCCTATCAGCTGGGAGACGAAGGACTGGTAGCCCCCAGACTCATCCGGCCACTCCAGATGAATCGTCATCGCGTCCTCACTATACGGAAACCCGAGGATGTCGGTGAGTCTCCGTACAGTCATGACGTAACGAGTCCCATCCAAATAATACGACCACTTAGTGTAGTCGGAACTACAGCTAAGTGTCGCAAGGAACTCGTACGTGAGTGTACGATATGCTGAATAGGGAGTCGTGCAATACTCCCATATCCCGATGCGGTCCATGAGACCCTTGACTTCGTCAAGGATGCCTAAGGTAGCAAGGGTCTCAGGGTGGACATAGCGGGCTGGTAAATCTTATGGGACTTGAGTTGGTTCAGCTTACGCTGATGCCTCTCATCCTCAAGACGGAGACCAAAATCAGGGTCTTGGTTCTCCGGCCATTGCTCTGGTGGTAGCAGTCGCCAATCAGTCACATGCTCATCCTCAATCTCTACAGCACCGAAAACGGGTGATGCTGGTGCTGCAGTGGAGGTGGTCCCACGCCTCTTGTAAGGAGGGCGATATGACTCGTCCTCCTCACTATTGGAATGAGCTGGTCCTCTAATGTTTTTTGGTGGCATGGTAGGTGCAAGTCAAAACCGGACTCGACAGATCAAGTACCAGACTCTAACTACAAACCTAGATACTAGAAAAGAGGGAGAGAGAGGATAATACCCGGAAAGTAGAGCTCGGCAGTGATGTACAGCAACAGCAGGTGTCTCTGCTCCAAGCTCTTCCCTCGCACTGGTCTGTCGGATAGCGAAGACTTGCCTTCTGGAAAGGTGGTTACGGCCGTCAAGAGTACTGGCTACGACCGTAATGATACTTGTACTTGGTCTTCGCAGGGACACTGAGATGGAGATTACGGCCGTAAAGAGGGTCGGAGTTGGTCTTGGCTGGATCTGGTGTATGGGTATTAGTGAGGAATTACGGCCGTAATGAGAGGGTGCTACGGTCGTAACGGTTTGGATTTTGGTGCTTGTTAGAGAAGGGAACAAGAGAGAAAGAGAGAGAGAGAGAACAGAGGGAGTGCAGAGAGAGAGAACAGAGAAGGTGCGAGAATTTGAAACTGAGCACCTATTTATAGCCTCCTGTAAATCCATTACGACCGTAAAGATCATGCACTACGGCCGTAATGTATTAATGTTCCGACCGTTGTCCCAACTGTTGCGCCTTCTCGAGGCCAAATTAAATGCACTACGACCGTAATTATCATGAACTACGACCGTAAGACTTAAATTTCTGACCGTTGCGTTTCCTTCCCAAGAAAATTAACTACAATACGGTCGTAATGGACATGCATTACGACCGTAAAGAGTAAATTTTGACTATTCACTGGTTCTAGTCCCGAGGTTGAATTAAAAGCCTACGGCCGTAATGGACATGCATTACGACCGTAATGGCTTAAATTCTAACCGTTCTGCAAGGCCAAATTCTGAGAAAATTAATGTCTTACAACCGTAATGGGCTTGAATTACGGCTGTAAGTTTCTTGGGTGATTGTCAGTAGCAGGTTAGATTACGGCCGTAATGGCTCAGTTTTTTTTTTGTGTTTTTTCTAAAATTTCCCTAAAAGTGCGAAAAGATAAGGACTTGGGTTGCCTCCCAAAAAGCGCTCGTTTATGGTGTCTCGAGCTCGACACTCATTTTCTAGTCGTCTTTATCATCGGTAAGGGAGGTGCTTTTACTCCCTTCAACCGTATGAAATGAATGTGTCTCCAACGTCCCTCGTGGTGCTTTATCAGCAAATCGTAAGATTAGCTTGGGATCGTTCGTCAATGGGACAACATCAATGGCATCTACAAGATGAATACTTGTCTTTCCCTCGACCGGCTCTCCATGGTGATACAACTTGAGCCGTTGTCCATTCACTTTGAATGCTCCCGTTCTTTCACTCCAAATCTCAACTGCTCCATGCTCAAAGACGCGCTGAACCTAAAAAGGTCCACTCCATTTTGACTTGAGCTTACCCGCAAAGAGCTTAAGACGTGAATTGAACAATAAAACAAAATCCCCTATCTTAAACTATCTACGGATAATGTGTCTGTCGTGCCACTGCTTGGTCTTCTCCTTGTAAATCCTTGCGTTTTCGTAGGCGTTGAGACGAATATCCTCAAGCTCAAGCAAGTCGAGGATGCGCTTCTTCCCTGCTCCAATCATATCATAATTGATAGCCTTTATTGCCCAAAACGCCTTGTGCTCAAGCTCGACTGGCAGATGGCAAGGCTTGCCATAGACAAGTTTGAACGGTGTCATGCCAATGGGAGTCTTGTACGTCGTGCGGTATGCCCAAAGTGCATCATCAAGTTTCATACTCCAATCCTTGCGTGAAACATTCACTGCTGATTCGAGGATGTGCTTGATCTCACGATTCGAAATTTCGACTTGGCCACTTGTTTGCGGATGATATGGTGTAGCAACCTTGTGCTTCACACCATATTTTTGCATGAGATTTTCAAAGGTTCTATTGATGAAATGAGAACCTCCATCACTAATGACCACTCGAGGAACACCAAATCTAGGGAAAATCATCTTTTGGAAAAGACGTTTTACTGCTTTAGAATTGGCTTCGGGACTTGGTAATGCCTCTACCCACTTGGAGACGTAATCTACCGCAACAAGGATGTATTTGTTGTTGCAAGAACTAGGAAAAGGTCCCATGAAATCAATGCCCCAAACATCGAATAACTCAACTTCCAAGATGCTTTGTTGAGGCATTTCATGACGTTTCGAAATATTGCCTTTCCTTTGACATTTATCGCATGATAAAACAAATTTCCTTATGTCCTTAAAAAGCGTTGGCCAATAAAAGCCGGCTTGAAGGATTTTTGCAGCAGTCTTGTTCGTTGAGGCATGGCCTCCATAGGGCGACGAGTGACAATGGTGAAGGATTGACGGAACCTCTTCTTGTGGTATACATCGCCTATGAATCCCATCGACTCCAAGTTTAAATAGGAATGGATCATCCCAAAAATAATACTTGGAGTCCGCGTAGAATTTCTTGCGCTGCTGCGGCGTGAGGTGAGTGGGCATGTATCCACAAGCAAGAAAGTTTGCCATATCCGCAAACCAAGGAAGTTCAAAATTTTGCGCTTTGTAGAGCTGCTCATCGGGAAAGGAGTCGTCGATAGGAAGGTTTTCGCTTGTAGCATCACCGAATAAGCGAGAAAGGTGGTCGGCTACGAGGTTTTCTACGCCCTTCTTATCACGAATCTCCAAATCGAATTCTTGTAACAAGAGGATCCAACGAATGAGACGGGGTTTTGCATCTTTCTTTGTGAGGAGGTAACGAATTGCCGCATGGTCTGTGTAGACTATCACTTTGGAACCCACCAAATAGGATCTAAACTTGTTGATGGCAAAAACCACAGAAAGCAGTTCATTTTCTGTTGTGGTGTAGTTCACTGTGCTTCATCTAACACCTTACTTGCGTAATAAATTGCGTACGGTTTCTTGTCAATTCGTTGCCCCAAACGGCTCCAATGGCATAGTCGCTTGCGTCGCACATAATCTCGAAGGGTTCGCTCCAATTTGGGGGTTGTAGGATAGGCGCTGAAATCAACGCCTCCTTCAACTTATTGAAAGCGTCAAGACAGTCATCGTTGAAGTCAAATGGGGCATCCTTAAGCAATAGGTTAGTCAAGGGTTTTGGCAATTTTCGAAAAGTCCTTGATAAACCTTCGATAAAATCCGGCATGCCCCAAAATACTTCTTACACCTTTGACGTTCGTTGGTGGAGGTAATTTTGCACGATCTACTTCTAAACCCTTGGATGAGACTACGTAGCCTAATACGACACCCTCTTGTACCATAAAATGGCACTTTTCCCAATTCAAAACAAGGTTAACTTCCTTACATCGTCGTAGGACTTTAGATAGGTTGGTCAAACAGTCATCAAAGGTGGTACCATATACCGAAAAATCATCCATGAAAACTTCCATGGATTTTTCAATGAGGTCCGAAAATATACCCATCATAGCTCTTTGGAAAGTAGCAGGTGCATTGCACAAGCCAAAGGGCATCCTACGATATGCAAAGGTACCATATGGACAAGTGAAAGTGGTCTTTTCTTGGTCATCAGAGTGTATTAGTATTTGGAAAAAACCACTATAACCATCAAGATAACAAAAGAAAGAGTGTTTGGCTAACCTTTCAAGCA
Source organism: Eleocharis quinqueflora (assembly GCA_964058865.1). NCBI lineage: Eukaryota > Viridiplantae > Streptophyta > Magnoliopsida > Poales > Cyperaceae > Eleocharis > Eleocharis quinqueflora. The sequence continues at coordinate 20,895 of CAXKVX010005117.1, forward strand.
ATTGATCAATGAAGGGAAGAGGAAAGTGATCCTTGCGCGTACCTAAGTTGAGCTTGCGATAATCGATGCACATGCGCCATCCCGTCACCAACCTTGTTGCAATCGGCTTGCCGTCTTCTCCTTGTATCACGGTTGTGCCCTCTTTCTTCGGAACCACATGAATTGGACTCACCCACTTGCTATCGGAGATAGGGTAGATGATTCCGGCATCAAGCAGCTTGTGGATCTCCTTTAGCATGACTTCACTCAAATTTGGGTTCAACCTTCGTTGTCCTTCAACTGAGGGCTTGTGTCCTTCCTCAATCAAGATCCGATGCATGCAAATGGAGGGATTGATACCCTTGAGATCGTTGATTGTGTATCCAATGGCCCCTCGATGCATCCTCAACACTTGGAGAAGTTGTTGGGTTTGTGATTGGTTAAGGGAGGAATTGACGATAACGGGGTAAGTTTGGTTTGGGCCAAGGTATTCGTAGCGCAATGAAGAGGGCAAGGGCTTCAGTTCCACCTTGGGTGAATCATTCGTGGTCTCGGCAAAGTCTGGGATTGATTCGGAGGTCAAGACTTGGAAAACTGGGTTCTGGCAAGGTTCTTTACGGCCGTAAAGAGTACTGGCTACGGCCGTAATGGAGTGCTTTGTCTGGTCAGAATCTGGAAGGTCTGATTGCGGCCGTAACAAGTAATCATTACGGCCGTAATGAGAGTAGTACAAAGGAATGTCTGAGTTCCAGGTTTCTGCCAGGTATGACTGCGGTCGTAATGTGATATCATTACGACCGTAATGGGCTAAATTAGGTTATGTTAGGCTGGGCAAGTCTGCTGGATGGGTTGATTGCGGTCGTAGGGGGTAATTACTACGACCGTAATGGACTTGATCTGGTCTCGGAGTCGATTGCAAACTATCAGGGCTTGACGATTGCGGCCGTAATGGAGGTTTATTACGGCCGTAATGGATCTCGGCAGAAAGCAGATCTTGCTTTTTGCACGTGTTCTCCATCCAGATTTCAGCCGATCCTTTGCTAATGTGTTTGCTGAGTTCCTCATCTAACAACCTATCCAAAATTTCAACACTAAAAACTGCATGATCGTTAGATGGGTATTTTAGGGACTTTTTCACATCAAAAGTCAATTTTTCGTCCCCAATATTCATGATTATGATTCCATCATGGACATAGATGACGGCTCTTGCCGTATTAAGGAAGGGTCTACCCAACAACAAAGGTGTATGGGTGTCCTCTTTCATATCTACCACAACGAAATCAATTGGTACAAAGAACTTACCAATTTGAATTGGTAAATCCTCAACAACCCCTATTGGTAATTTGACCGACTGGTCCGCTAATTGCAATGAAATTCTTGTTGGCTTAAGTTCCCCAATACCTAATCTATCATATACCGACTTTGGCATTAAACTCACACTTGCTCCAAGATCACAAAGTGCACGTTTAAATTGAACATTTCCTATGGAGCAATGGATAGAAAATTTACCGGGGTCATCCAACTTTTTGGGCAATTCATTCATAACCAAGGCACTACCATTTGCATCTAGTGCAACCATTTGGACTTCCTCAAGTCTACGCATATTTGACAAAATATCTTTGAAAAAATTGGTGTAGATAGGCATTTGGGTCATAACCTCGGTTAATGGTAGATTTACATGCAATTGCTTCAACAATTCAATAAACTTACCAAATTGTTTTTTGGTCTTTTCACTTGGAATACGTTGAGGAAAAGGTGCGTACCTATGCGAAGGTATGTACCTTGGTACCTCTGTACTTACCTTGGGCGGCTCACTTGGAGGTTGGGCTTCCATTGAGGCTTGATCCTCATGTGTGGAGATGTGCTCATCTTTGTCCTTCTCACCTTGTTGTTCCAATTGGACATCATTGGTTATGGGCGGATCTTCGTATTGCTTCCCGCTTCTAAGTGAATGCTTGATCACTTTGACATCCTTGGGATTGTTTTCGGGTTTGGGTGGTAGTGTACCCGATTGGCGTGTAAAGAGGATGGCTTGTTGTGCAACTTGGGTTTCAAGCAACTTATTTTGGGTTGCTAACAAGTCTACGTTTTGACTCAATTCATCAAATTTTTGGTTTTGGTTAGTCATAAAGGCTTCCAACATCTTTTCAATATTGGACTTTGGTTGTTGGTTACCTTGACCTTGATTACCATACACTTGATTTGGTGCATTAAAACCTTGGTCATTTTGCCTCCACGAAAAATTTGGATGGTTTCTCCAACCGGGATTGTAGGTATTAGAATATGGGTTATTGTTTGGTCTATAATTACCTTGGTTAATGGCATTTACATCCTCAAACACAACATCATTACTAACACCACAGTTAATTGCAAGATGGTCCATACCACCACAAATAGAACAAGGAGAATGAGTAGAATTTACCGCACTTACGCTTAGAAGATCGATCTTGCGATTTAAAGCGGCAATTGCATCAACTAATTCCGGATTCGTACTCACCTCGTTCACACCCCTTTGCAAAATTACCGGAGTCTCCCTTTGATTGTGCCATTGGCTTTGGTTGAGAGCCATGTCATCAACCAATCTGTAACCATCGGCAGCCCCTTTGTTCATGAGACTACCACCGGCAGCGGCATCAAGCATACCTTTGTCTTGCGTCATGAGGCTATTGTAGAAGATTTGAAGCAAGTTTCATCTTTCGATCCCATGATGTAGGCAACACCTTTGGAGTTCTTGGAATCTCTCCCAAGCCTCGCCCATTGTCTCCTCTGCCTTTTGTCGAAAGTTGTGAATTTGGTGGCGCAAGGAGTTGGTCTTGGATGGTGGAAAGAACTTGTTGAGAAACGCATTCGCAACCTTGGGCCATGTGTTCATGTTTTCGGGGCGTTGGCTACGAATCCAACTCTTCGCCTTATTTGCAAGAGAAAATGTAAAGGTCATAACTTTAAGATCATCAGGTGTAACTGTATGTACCTTTATTGTGCTACAAATCTCCTCAAAGTTGGCTAAATGTTGGGTTGCGTCCTCATGTGACAAACCATGGAAAAGGTTACGTTGCACCATGTTCACCCATGCGGGAGGAATTTGGTATTCCTCCGCATTGATGGTAGGAGCGGTGTAGCCTAGTCGTATCTCTTCGGCCTTTGGAGCAGTGAATTCCCTCAAGGGACGGTTTGCATCTTTCGCTTCAAGAGCCTCACGATTAAGAGCGGTTGCTCTCAACCGTTGCAACTCGGCGACCATCTGATTACGCTCCCTTTCAAGGTTCGCTATGCGTGCGTCTTCAACGTCGGCGTTCAACATCTCTAACCGACGTGGAGTTAGGTTCAAAATTGGTCCCCTTGGAGGGCGGTTTCTCCTTCTCTCGTAGAAGAGATGAGTTGATCCTCTTCGAGAGAACCACTCAACCAAGTCTTGAACTTTCGGGGTTGAGGATTCTCCTTCCAGTTTTCAACCTACAAAACACGAGAAAAAGAAGACTAAAAAGTTAAAAACTGAAACTTAAATCTAAATTACTAAAATCTGAAACTAAAATCACCGTTGTCCCCGACAACGACGCCAAAAACTTGATAGGAGTTTTACTAACCCTAGTTATTAAATATAGGTTGCAAGTATTCAACCGTCTATTGTAGTACTTAGGGATCGAATCCACAGGGACAAGTCGAATTTAGTTATCAAATTCTAATAATTTTAATCTAAGTAAGAAATGAAAGGTTGAGTTTTGTTGTAAAGTGAAAGGTTGGTTTTGGTGTTATGCAATTTTGAGATTAAGTAAATCAATTAACAATTTCAAGAATTAAGATGAAAGGCTTAGGTTTCTAGGGTTTCTATCCACTTGTTTATATCTACTTGGTCATTTAAAGGTTTGTTTTTGTATTAAGGAGGCGCAATTAACAAGTTTGGTACTAAGGGATATTTCTATGTTAGTGCCATATCTAAACTAGAGTAATTTTCATCTTTCGGTACTTGATTATCCTAGTCTAAATTCATTAAGTCCTAATTGCCTTAATCTACTTAAACAATTGCAATTCACCTCTCGGTACTTGGTACAATTATTCAATTCAATCAAGTTGGCCTATAGATGACAATCATCACGTTTCGGTACTTAAATTACCATCTACCTTGTTACTTGTGGTCGGGATCTAACGATTCAATTTCTCAATTACAACCATTAAATCCTAAGTATGCAATTTGATCAAGATCACAATAAGCAATAAAAACAAGCACAAGCCATAATAACAAAAACAACGATCATCATATCATTATACCAAGTAAGATACAAGCCAAGTTTCAAGTATCCCTAAAAACCTAATGGAGAATTAGCCCTTAATGGCCATGAAAATACAACTAAGTAAGTAAAAGAAAACAAGAGAAGGAGTGGAAGATTAAACCAAAGTGATGAAGTCTCTAATGGCCTTCTCTTCTTCTTCCTTCTTCTTCTTCTCTTTCTTCCCCAAAATCTCTCTCTTTCTTCCCCAAAATCTCTCTCTTTTTCTCAAAAGTGTAATGGAAAACTATCTCTTTCAAAGCATGTCCTAAACAGATCTGAACCCCCCTATTTATGCATGAATACACGAATCCCAAAATAACCTCTAATAAACTTCCCAAAATAAAACTGAACTGCTCTGCCGACTTTGATTACGGCCGTAACCGTATTCATTACGGTCGTAGTGAGTGCTAAAATGGGCAGAGCGTGCTAAGAATATGGTTCCGGGATCTATTCTGGGAATTGGCGGTTTTGGTTACGGCCGTAATGAAGGGTCATTACAGCCGTAATGAGCTCTTCTGCATCAAAATGTGGCCAAGGCATGGACATTGAACTCTCGAGAAAACATCATTACGGTAGTAATGGATGTTGGTTGCGACCGTAATGGGTGCACTTAGCACCTGAGATGGCCAAGTACTGAAATTCTGGCTCTCGGGTTGGTTCCATTACGGCCGTAATGGACATTGGTTGCGACCGTAATGAGGTGATCTGTAGAGGTTTTGCAAAGTTCTGAACTGTGGAGTTTCGGGATGTGGTGACTACAGTCGTAATGAAGGTCATTGCGGCCGTAATGGATGTGCAAGCGCTCTGGATCTATTACGGGACTTCATTACGACCGTAATGAATATGGTTACGACCGTAATGGGTCCTGTAATTGTCGGATCTCGCTCCCAAATGCTCCATGCGTCCAGAAATAGCTCCTTGTGCTTCCATTACCTATTTTCTGCATTGTAAACTAATTCTAGAGAAGTAACTTGAACTTGAGACTAAACTTGGATATTTTGACCTAAACTTATCGGACTTTGGCTCAAATTACACAAAATACCCTATAATTCTGGTATGTAATTTCGTCTTATCAGACATTTTTCCTATTTAAACACTTTTTTGTCCTGATTTTGCAATGTCTGGGATCTTTTTTCAAATTTTTGGAATTAATATATGCTATCAAATAGAGTTTCGTTGTTAATTTGCGACGCTTTTTTGCGTAGATATATATATATATATATATTTAATTTTTCGTTAATCAATTAATCTATAGTTGATTCATTTTTGTTACATTTTCTTTCTAAACTAAAGCCATTTTAATTCGGTGAATTTTAAATTATTATTTTTTACAAATTATTATAGAAAAAGGAATCGTTAAATGAAATGAAAGGGATGATAAAAAATAACTAATTAAGACTTAAATTTATGATGGAGTCAAATTTGAGACACAACTTCCTCCGATCGCAAATCAAACTTGACATAGTTGAAATAGATATGAATATCTACAGTCAGATGACTCACGACGATAAAAAAAATGCTAATTACAGTCTCGATGCGTGTAACATTACTTAGTAATATTTGATACCAATTTGGACTACGCTCATCGAGATTATAATTAGTGTTTTTATTATCGTTGGAAATCAACAAGCTTTAGTCATTGGAGCATGTATTTTCTATGTCAATGTAAATAATTATGACTTATGTTTAAGATGGAGTCTAATTTGATATGCACATTCATTCGATCGCAAATAAAATTTGACATGATGAAAATAGACTCGAATATCTATAGTTCAATAACTTGCAACATTAAATAAAATACTAATTATACTTCCGACAAATCTAACTAAAAATTAGTATAAAACGATAATAAATATGGCTAAACACATGGACTGTAATTAATATTTTTTATTAGTGTCGCAGTTTATGAGTGATAAATATTCAAATTTATTTCCACTGTATCAAACTTGAATTGATTTCACTTTACACTTTAAGTCTTAATTAGTAACTATCCAAAAATGAAATGAAACCTACCCACTAATATTAGCTTGCATTCGTGGGCTCACCTTATCCACACATCTATCCGCCATCAAAATATGTTTATTTCTGCAAAATTTACTTTTCAATTCCTAAACAGACCTTCCATTAAATACGAAATCGAGGGGTAATTTGAAGAATGTGCTATTTTCGTTCATAAAATATCTTTCCCCGAAAATTTACTTTTCCAATCATCCATCCATTCCTTCCAAATAAACATAAACACCCTCGAATAAATCCGAAATCCCAAATTGTTGAAGAAAAAAATGGTTTTTGACAATTGATTATAACGAATAATGACATGTCATATCTTCCTTGCCCTTAACTACTTAAATAGAAAAATGAACTAAGATTAAAATGGCAAAAATGAACTAAGTTTGGAAATAACTCAATCTAAATTGAAGATTCAATTTTGTTGAAACATATCTTGTATTTTTTGTAGCATCATGAGTTTTTAATTGAACTGATGTCTCACACCTCTCATGTTCTATTTTTGTGTGTTTTGCACAGCCTGATTATCTTAGAAAAATTTCCCTAAAGATGCTTTCAATGGAAACAAAGGCACAGCCAGGACTAAGTGCTCCCCTTCCTAACCAAAACCGGATCGACACAGGTATTTACATAATATTTCATTTATTATTAATCGAAGTGAAACTTTGAGAGAGATAGTGAGTGAGTGAGCATTGTTTAAGAAAGATGAAAAGAGTTATGAAAATCAGTTTGGTTTTATGATGCTTGGGACAATGGGAGGTCGACCACAAAGATGATTTTATTGAATTACATCTTTTGTAGGATTGGAAAACAAATAAAGTACAAATACAAGTACTGAAAAACACACTAAAGGGTTTCTAGGACTATAATGAATTGAAGAGAGCTTTTGTTTTGTCATTGTTGCGAAGTATCTTTGAAGAGAGGTATATGATGCGTGGCCTTGACCTTGACATCGCCAGGCAGATCGTCGACGAGTAGAGTAAATGGAATTGGTGTAATGATTTCGATGAACAGGGGCGAGTTAGTCGAGGGGAGCAGGAGGAAATTAAATGAGCGGGGTGAAAAGACAAGGGAGAAGGAAATGGGGTGGGAGAGAGAGAAGGGAATGAGGTGGCGGTGAGGGGAAAAAAGGGATAAACCGAGGGAGAGAGAAAAAGAAAGGGAGATGGTGTTGTTTTTTAGGGTGGTTTTTGGAAATAAAGAGGTAGTTTTGGACAAACCGTTGGCGGTTTCAAGAAAGTCTAGGGATGGCTTTTCAGGGTCACGTGTGGCAGAAACTCACCCCATTCTTCGTGTGGCGGCCTAATGTTATAGAGGGATGCGACTCATTCGATTCGTCTTTGACTCGTTTGAGGGTTCTTATGCATGGAGGATTAAGGTAAGGGCATTAAAGAGTTAAGTGAAATCGTGTTTGCAGCAGCTTGCGTGTGGCTACTTGCTGCAAGACAAATCTTGACCCATCGGGTCACTTGGGTTTGCAGCACGTGTTTTTAATGACTCCTAAGGACTTACTAACTACATTTTGGGTATGTTGAAACCAAAAATGTGGAGTTGATCTACATCGAGATATTTGAACTTGAATCGAGTCGTATAACTCATTTTATGAAACTTTTAATCATGGATCTGACGTATTGATTTCACTTAATTGTTTTAAATACTAAATTGTTAAATTAAGTCTTATAATTATGTTAATTGGATTGAAAGTTATAATTATATTTTCATTCAACTAGAGTTTCGTTGCATCAAAATTGTTGCGAGTTATTGTAATTTAGTGTATGTATGAAAATGTAGAATATTTAACTAAGAGATTACATTTGAGATTAGTTATATAGGAGGACTATGTTTATTTAATGATGTTGAATATTGAATTTTATATAGTTGAATTAGTAATTTAATACTTTTGTTTAATGATAATTATCTGATCAATTTATATATATATTCACACCTATGCAACATTTGAGTCATTCCTATATATATTTTATCTTATTGCAGTACTTTCATTAATTTCTTATCTTAATTCAAAATTTTAAATGCGTGCATATTTCAATTATTTCAATCTTCGTTATTAAATTTAGTTACTTAGTTAATTAATGGAGTTAGTTTGCGTATATGTATACTGGCCGTATATATATTTTATTATGCTCCAAGTTATTATTGTATCTCACGTTAGTTTTAGTTCCTTGGAGAACTTTTATCTATCAATTTTTAATTCATACGTAAGTTGTAAGTTAACACAAGAATGGTTTTAAATTTTACTTACTTTATCTAAGTTAAATTATGGTTAATATATTATTTAACGATAAATTTTACGATAATCAAGACAATTATTTAATAAAATAATTGTCAAATGTGGTGGGTTTTACATTCACCCCCTAAGAAAAAGTTTTGTCCTCAAAACGACAAAACTTAAGAGTGGACCGTATTAAGTGTACGTTTACGATTTTCTATTTATGTCTGCTCCGATATTTCGAAAGGGTTTATATGACGAATCCCTTTTTGTTAATGTTGAAATATCTGTGCTAAGAGCGAAACAACATGTTGAGAGGCGAAGTTAGTTGGGAGTGAGAATAGATTTGTTAGGACAAATATGTTTGTTTCATAACGTTCTTTTGAAGAAATTAAGTTCACCAATTAGATAAACCTCTTTTGAAGAAAAATTGGAATTTCTTGCTGGCTCATAACTATTATTATTTTGTATAATTAGTTAATAAGGGATTTAACTTATTTTTGTCTACTATGTCATCAGGTGCCATTTTTAATTTCAATTGGACCATATGCGATGATAATGATGATGATGCTGATGATAGTGATGCAGATGATGCGAATGATACAAATGATGATGGTGCTGATGATAGTGATGCAGATGATGCGGATGATGATGCTCATGAGGGTCAAGGTGGCGATGACACGGTGTCTTAGAGTTAGCTTGAATTGTCATATGAAATTTCGATCACTTAGTACCCATCTGTCTGGCAAGTGCGTGCAATGCACAATTTAAGTTTATTTATTCGGGCTTTCTTGTCTTTGTTAATCAAATGATTAGGGTTGTATGTGAGTATCGGATTTAATTTAAGTCTTTGAGATTTTTAACTAACTACTTTGATTTCGGTTTGTTGAGTGATGAGTGGACGTTGTAGATTCGAGCACTTCTGTCGAATTGACACTCTCGAAACTATTCAGGAATCTCCGAAGGGTCGTTAGTTCGAAAGAGGTGTTAAAAAGGTTATCTGTTTTGTTTATCGCTTTCGCTTATGATTTAGAGGCGAGCTCCATTAATGGGGGGGCCTACGTATCGGGGTTGCGAGCGAGTCTTACTCAAGATTTTGTACGAGCAATCGTGAAAGACGTGGGTCGACTAGAACTAATCGAATCATTAAGGAGCATCAGATGAGTGTGGCAATAGTCCCAATTTGATTAACAAATGAGGTGCAAAGATTGAAACTATGAAGGAAATTTTTAGGTATCTACTACCAGTCGGTCAACAAGTAAGGTAATGCTGGTGATGTTTCAAAAGTAGACATTGGAAGGAAACAATCGGGATCAAGCATGATTCATGATCTACAATGGAGTAAGGAGGCAGACTTAAAAGACTCGACCTTAGACTGAAAATAATAAGAAAATCACTTATGTGATATACGAAGGAAACTCAAAGCAAAATAGGCCGATTCGAGTTAAGTAGCATGATAGAAAAGAGATGGAATGTGAAGAAAAGGAGATTTGAAAAAGGAAGGTGTCCCAAATTTTTGTTTGATCAGAATTACTTTCACAGCTCGAGCTGGTGTATAATGCACATACTGTTTTCAGGGTTTTGCTTTTATATATTGAAGGTGGGAGGAAAATCAAATGTGGGCATTGCGGTATGCTAGGGCATAATAGACAAACATGTCAGCCTCTTGGCCAGGTAAGTAAAGATAGTGTACTACTAAATTAGATTTCATCGCCTAACCTCACCGTATTTATATTTATATTCTCATTTTCACTAGATGATGCCGCCAGTGTTTTCGAAGAACTGAGCAACTTCTAATATTCTAGTATTGAAATCACATTGGCAAAGCTGCACATTCATGCAGTAATTGGCTTTGGTAAGTTTCTTGAGTTCATTTAAGAGAAATACTATATTTTTCACTTGTCATAATATATTATGCACACTCCTCTATTAAATCAAGCCAATCACATTTTATGGTTCTTCGTAATAATTAGAAAATCTCAGCAATGTCAGAGAAATACAACAGTTTCAACCTTGACATTTGATTATGAAAAGGTAATTTTCGCATTAGAAACTCGTACTTACTGGTTTTAATATTGTTTATCCATCAGGTAATTTATTTCTTGAACTGCTACTAGAGCCCGATATTGTATACTTTTTCAAAATGGCATGCATATGAAATCCAGCATATGCCAGTAAAATGATCACCAAATAACAAATGAAATTTAAATTGGATTTAGTTTGCTAGGTCCTAGGGTATGAGAAAATAAGACCAATTTACCAGAAATGTGTGTCATTTTGATTGTGAGTGTTTTTTATTGTTATTTTAGTAACATTACCTAGTAGCAAGTTTTACAGAATAACATATTTTTTATTTCTTTTATGAATTGAAATATCTGCTTATGATCTTTAATGATTATTTGATAGCATATTCTGTCAGGAATGCTAAATGTGAAGTTTTTGTAGGGTTGAGCCTTTAGCCCTAAATTCATATCAGTTGCAGGATAACATTGGAACAGATTTTGCATTTTTCTAAACTCTCTGCAGGATTAAGGGAGATGGGTGCATATTCCTTCTTTTTAAGTTTTATTTACATTTTTTTATTTAGAGGAACCAGTGGCGTT